>JABUQX010010502.1:10000-20987 GCA_015478945.1 Trachelipus rathkii
TCTTAGGTCTTAAGAAAACAAGAAAACACAAGGCAAATTTAATGTTCATTTACCTTTAATGTGAAGAATGAAACGGTTTTAATGACTTTTTCATTATTTTCTTTAAGTTTATGGGAAGTTTTGTCAATTTTACCCTTAAATCACTTGACGCTGAAAGTTTACTCCTGTATCTGTTTTTTATGTAAGCATACGTTGAGAATGCAGACTCGCATAGATAAGTGGATAAAACGCACAAGTCTTTTTAATGCAATCTTGCCAACAGCATTGTTTTCTGCATACACTTGCATCCAGAACTCTTCTTGGCCCCCTTCGTGATATTTAAGTTTCAAAGTGCGGTCTTCACTTATGTCCAGCAGATTTTGAAAAGCTTCATTTGTCATCCCAGTAGGTTTACGTTTCGGGTCACACGAAAATGTGTTTGTCATTCAGCTGTAGACATCCTCAGAATCAATATCGGGAAAATGCTCAACAATGTTTTTTCCAAACCTTCCATGTGGGCAGTAATAATTTCGAGGAAGTTCGGTTGAAGTTGGATCTCATTTGTTTTGACAAATTCTTGCAACCGAGGAAAGTTGGAGATGTCTCTGCTCTTAACACACGCTTCAAAAAATAAAAAAAAATTTGCGCAAGCCTTTTATTTTGTCTAATTGTGCTCCTCCCTTCCCTTGAAGAGATGTGGTGGTTTCATTTAGCTTTTCGAATATGTCGGAGAGGTATCCCAATTTAAGCTGCCAATCGACATCAGTTAATTTTTGAATAAAAGACTGCTCTGTAAATGTGACCACCAATGCATCGTTTAGTTCAAACAGTCTGGCTAAAATCTTTCCCCTTGAAAGCCACCGCACTTCTGTGTGCAGCAAGAGATGGAAGTGAGCCATACCCATATCTTCGGCGGTAAGTTTTAAAAGGCGTGCTTGAAGCGGGTGGCTCTTAACATGATTAATTATCTTCACAGCATCATCCAGTATGACTTTTAAAAATCTTGTGGCATCTTTCTTGTTGCCAGGAAATGCCGATGTATGACACAGTGGCTGCTGGTGGCGTTTTCTGCCACTTGCTTCATCCTAGACACCGCTCCCTTCGTTTTTCTAACCATTGCGGCCGCTCCATCACTGCAAATATCCACACACTTGCTCCCGTTCCAAACCATTTTCCCTGTACACCAAATTTTGTCGATAGCATTAAAATAAAATTTCGCCAGTGGTGTGAAGTCTCAATCACTTCGCTCATTCAAAGGAGAGCTTAGAGGCTCTCTCTCTCTCTCTCTCTCTCTCTCTCTCTCTCTCTCTCTCTCTCTCTCTCTCTCTCTCTCTCTCTCTCTCTCTCTCTCTCTCTCTCTCTCTCTCTCTCTCTCTCTATCTCACACACACACACACACACACACACACACATATATATATATATATATATATATATATATATATATATATATATATATATATATATATATATATATATATATATATATATATATATATATATATATAAATATATATATATATATATAATATATATATATATATATATATATATATATATATTTAAGATATATATACAGGTATATATATACTGCTCTTTGTATATCTATATATATATATATATATATATATATATATACTATATATATATATATATATATGTACATATATCTATATTATATTTCGATACTTATCCCAATACAAGTTCCTCTTCTTTTGCATTGCGAATGGGTACCTCACAAACACAAGAAGAACTGCAAGTCCCGCTACGTCGGTACTTTCATCAAGCTGTAAACTAAAAAAATCATGTTTTCAATCTTCTTATAAGTTCTTTCTCGACTGTCTCTGAAATTGTGTTAATTCGCATGCGTATAGTGTTATTTGATAGCTGCACAGTATCAATGTTCTTGGCCATATCTGAACCTAAAATGCAACTAACAACATCCTTCAGGCAAGGTTTAATTAATGTCTCGGCAATAGTATGCGGTTTTCCAGTTTTTGCAATATGTAAACTGACAATATATGAAGCTTCAGTTGCATTTTCATTTTCATTTTTAGAAATTCTCTCCATCATAGATGAACCTGCCTGAAGAGATAAAGCGCACTACGTGACTACAAGCAAAATGGCCGACGAGTAGTAGACGATAAATAATAATGGTGTTGTCATATTATAAAAAAGAATTGTACTACTTAACTCCAAAATTTTAGTGAAATTTGAAAATATGTGCCGGCACCTCAGGGTGCCGCGGCACCCACCTTAGGAACCCCTGCATTAAGCTATTGAAACCATTTGAAGAAATTACCAAAAAAATCAGCGTCTCTACAGCTTCTGTCTCCGATGTAATACCATTAATCTCAACGCTAAGGAAGCATTTAGATTTTAGAACCATCTTCAAATGAAAATGATGACGGTTTAAAATAAGAATGAAAGATGTAATGAAACTAAAGCTAGAAAAACGCTTTGGTTCTGTGGAAATTAATGACCTTCATACTATATATATATATATGTAAATCGTTGCAGGGATACTCTTCGACGAGCAAAGCGGGCTTTCATCAAACGAAAGTGCGCTAACCTTCTTGGTTCTCCTACTGACAAATCTTTCTGGCCTCTTGCCAAAAACATCTCTAACAACTTCTGTAAATCAGCCTTTCCTCCTCTTATTCGATCTGATGGCTCTGTTGCTAACTCTCCAACTGAAAAGGCCAATCTCTTCGGCTTCCTATTTTCCTCTAACTCAACCCTGGACGATTCTGGCATTCCTCCTCCTCCTTCTTCTCCTCTCAGGTGTCCTATGTCTTTGCCTGAGATTACACTTGATCGGTTGCATGGGCTCCTGAGATCTATGAACGTTAGGAAGGCGGGTGGTTCGGATGGCATTTCTCCCGAGTTTTGAGGGAATGTGCTTACACGTGCTGACCCCGCCCCTCGTTCAACTATATTCTCTGTGTCTCAAGCACTGTCCCTCAGTGTTGGAAGCACGCACATGTCCAACCTATTCGAAAAAGGAAGCCGCTCTGATCCTTCAAACTATCACCCTATAGCTAGCTCTCACTTGTATTCTATCTAAGATCTTTGAAACCCTTGTTATCTCACTGCTTAGACCATCTGGAATCTCATTCTTCTTTCCGATCGCCAGTACGGCTTTCGGCGTTCAAGTCTACTGGCGATATACTTTCCTATTTAACCGATTTATGATTTTCCGCTCTTAGGAACTACGGGGAGACTTGCGTGGTGGCGCTTGACATATCCAAAGCATTTGACCAGGTATGGCACGCGTCACTGCTTTCAGAGCTCCCCTCCCTTCGGGTTTCCTCCTTCTCTTTGCTTACTATGTCTAGCTTTCTCTCAAATGCTCAATATCCGGCGCTGTTGTTGACGGGGCATTCTTCTATTTCTTTTTCTGTCAGTGTGGTGTTCCTCAGGGGTTTCTGCCTTATCTCCTACTTTATTCTTTTTCTTTAATGATCTTCTTACCAACACATTTAACTCTATCACTCATATGCCGATGACTCGACCTTCATTCTTCAACTCATTTCAATTCTGCTCCCTCTTTTACTTCTAGAATTAGAATTGCCTCTCGTCTTAATCTTTCCGATTCTATTCTCGCTGATCTGGATAGAATTTCCGGGTGGGGGTAGTCTTCTCAACCTTGTGAAATTCAATTCTTTAAAAACTCAACTTCTACAAATCTCCCTCTCTAAAACACCTTCCAACTTTCCTATCTCTTTCGACGGTTCTCTCGTCTCTCCTGTTGACAATATAAACATCCTTGGCCTTAACATAAACAAAAAAAATGTCTTGGAAACCTCATCACAACGGTTGCTAGGGCGGCCTCAAAGAAACTGGGAGTTCTGTTTAGACTGCGAGACTTTTTTTCCTCTTCTCAGTTACTCCAGCTATACAAGGGCCTTATCCGCCCTTGTATGGAGTACTGCTCTCATATCTAGGGGGCTCTGGTTTCACCCGGCTTTTGGATAGGGTCGAGTCAAAGGCCAAAAGGCTTATAAACTGTTCTGTACTTTCCAGTTCACTTGACCCTCTATCTTTGCGGCGTGATGTTGGTACTTTATCTCTTTTCTATAGGTACCGCAGCGGCAGGTGCTCGAAGGAACTTGTCACTCGCGTACCACCACCTTTACGACGCCCTCGTAACACTAGGGGTGCTGTGTCTGCGCATGAGTTTTGTGTGGATATTGGTAACTCCAGGTTAGTTCGCTGCGGTGCTTCCTTCTTTCCTGCCACCTCTGTTCTGTGGAATTCTCTTCCATCTTCTGTGTTTCCTGCTGAATTTAATCTCCCTCACTTCAAAGCCTGCGTCTGTGCTCATCTGCGTAATTTGCGTTAGTTGGTGAGCTTCTGAGGCATGAAACACCCCCTCCTTGAATAGGGCTCTGCCCGTGAGTGGCGGTGACAACTGTAAAAATATATATATATATATATATATATATATATCATCTATATATATATAAATTTTGGTGTAGTTTAAAAATATATATATATATATATATATATATATATATATATATATATATATATATATATATATATATATATATGAGCTATGTTCTTTGGCCGCCTGTCTTTGGAGGGCCACACTGCTTCCATATCAATTCGTAGGCGCAAAGACGCATAGGCGCAACAATTTTTTAAAAAGGCGGACTATGCATAGGCGCACAGCCAATTCTCTGCGCCTATAGCCGCGCCTATGAACAGGAACAAAACATTTTTTTTACCCTTAAAAGTTAGAACTTAGAAGCGTGGCAAACTTGTATCATTCTAAAAACCAGTGTAAAACTTATATATATATATATATATATATATATATATATATATATATATATATATATATATATATATATATATATATATATATATATATATATATATATATATATATATAACTAGTTCAGTAGTTCTTAACTACAAATAAATTGGCAACTATGGCTCTGAAAATTTTCAACTTCTTCAGCGCTCGTGCTGAACCTCCTGGGGGGAAAACATGGACCACAAGGACATGGAGGAGGAAGAGGACGTGTAGATATTAGTTTACGGTGTTTTAATTACAAAAATTAATAAATGTGTTTTTCTTCCTTATAAAAGCATGATTTTATTATCGCACTAAAGTTTACTTTGCAAATAAATTTAGCAAACAGGCACCGGCCGGTGAAAAGTCACGTATGCGCAAAGGCGCATAGGCGCAAAAGGTGAATAAGGCGCTGATGTGACAAAATATATAGGCGCATAGGCGCTAGGGCGCGCTAGGTCCGGCGGCATAGGCGCACTCAAAATTATAGGCGCGCCCAGCTCTGGTGCTGTATATATATATATATATATAGCAGCAGGACCTAGTAAAAAATATGCTATTCCGCTTTGCGACAAATATTTCATACATAACAACTCCAACAACAACAATATATATATGGCTGTCGTGCGCATACCGATAGAAGCTATAAGCGCTCCATTTTTATTTCATACAAAGCCCCGGCCTTGTGATATATAATAATAACTAATATATATATATATATATATATATATATATATATATATAATATATATATATATATATATCATAACCAGAAACAAATAGAATAACTTTTTCTCAACATATAAGCTATATAAAACTAAAATTCCCAGCTCTTTGATACTGGATTAACGCTATATATATATATATATATATATATATAGTAAAATGCTAAATACTACTATTAAACTTTGAGACAAATTTTCAACTTGTATTTGTGCTCATGTGTGTAATATCGATATTCAAATATGTCATTAACATTCCGAGCTCAGTCATTGACATAAAATTTCTTTTAAGAAATTGAAGCAAACTTTGGAATTGTTATAGCAATTGATTTTATCGAAATTGCAATCCTTTTATGTGTGGTAAATACAGTAGGAGTGATATCTCTTTTTTTTGTTTTAAAGATAGCCTGAAAGTTTAATGTTTTTATAAATTACTTTACTCTTAAGTGTACTTGTATGTTACGACGAAGTAATTTTTTATGTCTAGACAGTGTTTGAAGAGATAGTGAGAGAACAAAGGAATAAATGGGTGAGTGTAAGAAAGAAAAAAAGAAAGAAAAAAGAAAGAGAGAAAGGTTAAATGAAATGAGTGAGCAAAAGATGATGTGTTACTAGATATTAGGAAATAAACTTAGATGAGGCACTTATGAGGCACTTAAGTATTATGAAGTATGTTAGGGCTTAATAAACTCTTTTTCTTTGTTTTGTAACAATTTGAGTTAAAAAATATGATTACTCTTTATTGGCTTAGGAATTTAGGAAAAAACTAAATCATTACTAATGATAAATGCAAGAGAGAGATTAAATTTTATTGTTAAAGCTAATAATTTTTCATCCTTTGTCAAATATTTCTGATGGAAATTGTTAAAGAATATTATTAGATTATAGTCTATTCATTCAAATATTTTGCGTAATATAATTCCTACTTGGTAACTCTTTAATTTTAATTGGTATATTTTTAAGAATTTGAATAATAAATTTGATCTTTTTAAAGACTTACAAAGGAGGATTAAGAAAGACATAAAATAGCGATTTCCCATTTCATCCTGTTTTTCAATCATCTCATAGTTATCACGTTGCGTGCAACTTCTTTGATATGAGTATGACTAAGTATAGAGGAATATTGGACACACGTCTAAAAAAAAATATATGAGATAAAGCGGGGACTAGAGCCGTGTTCGTTTTTGCATTTGCGCTAAAAAAAATGCTTAAGTTTTCGTTCGTTTTCGTCAACCTTAGCGCAAAATCGTAAAAAATGCTCATCAAACGTAAGGAATTTCTTTAATTTTGTAAGGTTGCTATTTTATACAAAATTTTATTCCATACTACACAGAATTAGGGACATTTTTTACGTTTGGTGATCATTTTTTTTACGATTTTGCGCTAAGGTTGCAAAAACGAACACGGCTTAGCCTAAATGGTCTACAGGGAAAATGGTCTACAAGGAAAATGGTCGACAGGTCAAATAGGCCACACGACGTAAAAAAAATTTCCTATACAGCCCGCCGCAGACGTTAGGACAGGTTAGGTTATGTTAGTTTAAGTTAAGTTTTGTTGGATTCGTTAGAGAAACTTAAAATGACCAGATTTTTTTTTTTTTTTAAATATCGACCATTTTACCTGTCGGTTATTTTCCCTATAAACCATTTGGTACTATCTTCGATAAAGCGTATCAACACAGATTTAAACCAAGTAAGATTATAAATACTTTTGTAACTCTTCGTTACAAAAACAACAACGCTAGCCTCAAGTCACTGATCAAAGGCAACGGATAGCGTCTGGTGCCCTTTCATCACTTTTGGATCAGAAGCATACAGTGCGGATTTTGCTGTTATCCTTAATTTTCGACTTCAAAATCTGTATTTGGTGGTTTTTGAAGGCACGCATGGAATATTTATTATTTTATACATGTTATTTCAAGTAAATAATTCTTAAATTTTATATATTCAATGTGGTAGACTCCCAGCATGGAAAGTGAAGTTATCCGTTATTATATCGTAAATTACTATTCAATATTTTAGATAGGCAATATTTATCTGATTTAATGCTATAGCTGTCAAGCCCTTACGGCCTAATTTGTAATTTGCTAAAATAATTTTGTGAAATTGTATTTGTAAACAAGTTAATTCCCAAAGGACTTTTCCTTCGGCTGCCACATAAATGCTGGCAAAATTTTCTTTTGTACCTAAAAAATGGTTCTCTGCAGGAAGAATTTGTCTTATCGCACTAGCCTTTTGCACAATTTCCCCCCCCCCCCCCCGAAATTTTCATGTCGTTTTATGAACATATGTCCGGGAATGCTATGGCATTCTCAATTCTCAGATATAGTATTCATAAAACTGTATGAAGCATGTCCGGGAATGCTATTGTATTTTTAAATATATTACTCATAAGACTATTTTTTACTACTACTTTGATTTCGGAGAAAATCATTGGTACCTAACAAATGGTTTTCTGCCGGAAGAATTTGTTTTGTCGCACTAGCCCTATGCGCAAAATTTTCCCCCGAAATTTGTATGTCGTCTGATGAGAATATGTCTGGGAATGCTACCACATCCTCAGATATATAACTCACAGGCTAAATGTTTATTTAACTCAATTCTTAAAAACCTCACATTGTTTTAAACAGAATTTGTGGTCCGGGTTTTATCCTTATATTTTGGTACTTCCGAGTTTTAACTAGATACTTTGGTACTTCCGGTTTCTACTCTGGACTACCAGGAACTTCCTGGTTGTTCTGTATCAAAACAGAGTTTGTAATAAAGTTATTTTCGTCCAAAAAGTGTCTTATTGCTACATAACTCCCCCGAGGCGGACAAAACTTCATTGCAGAACACAACATAACATATCGGCAAAATATATCTACCAGCTTCAAAATTTCATTCTCTTCATGTGGTTCAAAAAAAATTAAAGACTTCGGAGGCCTTCTACTTGAAGGCCATAAACTCGACAATAACACAAAATTACATGATTGTTGTCACTTAAACTTAATACGAAATTATTTTTAAATAATTTTAAAAATATCTTAATCTCTTATCTTATTCTTTAATCTTAAAATTTAAAGATGTGAAAGTGAGCAATATGTTGGTTGCGCTTCTGACAAGAAAATATAGTTTGGAATTTTCAAAGTTTGATGATTCCTATGTCAACATTCTAGAGCCTTCTGCATCCTTTGAAATCAGCTCATATAATTTTCCGACAAGGAAAGATACATGCTCTGTTTCTAGAGATTCCATATTGGCAACAATGTCTCCTCCTTCATTAAAGGGAGGCACAAGGTTACAGTCAACATTACAACAACTTGAAGTCTCAAAATGTGTTGAGTGTGCCAATACTATATTCAAAAACTAATGTATATTGACTAAATATGCTTAAAAAAAAATACTTATCCCTTTATCAATATAAATAATTTATTTATTTGATTACACCTAATAAATGTTAAAATTGTCAACCCAAATACATCCAAACGCATATATCTTTAATGTGGTCTAATATGATAACTAAATATATGTTTACTTAAAACATAATTTAGGAAAAACTACAAGTATGCTCAAAGTTTTTATTGCTAATTCTGATACCAAATGAGTGTATCTTCCTTTTTTGCATCTATAATTTTTTCTCTCAAAAAAAAACGCAAAGATCAAATCTTGACCTCAAAAATTGATCAAAAGATAACTTTTTATTTTTAAGCTTGTGGTTATAAAACTTGTATATTTGCTTTCCATGGTCTTATCCGATTCTAAATATGTAAAAAACTTCAAATATATGATTAGTATTTACTCAAGTTAAAAATATCGAAAGCAGGTGATCTTCGGTAATGACCTCAAAATCAATGAGGTCACAACTTTTGACCTATTGGTTATTTGGACCTTAAACTTTTAGAAATGATTTCAGGGAAGAAAACAACCCAGTATACCAAAAACAAGCAAATTTGGGAGATTGGGTAGTACGACACTTGTTGATCTCACAGAGATTACTATAATAATAATAATAATAATAATAATAATAATAATAATAATAATAATAATAATAATAATAATAATAATAATAATAATAAAAATAATAATAATAATAATAATAATAATAATAATAATAATAATAATAATAATAATAATAATAATAATAATAATAATAATAATAATAATAATAATAATAATAATAATAATAATAATAATAATAATGATAATAATGATAATAATAATAATGATAATAATGATAATAATGATAATAATAATAATAATTATAATAATAATAAATAATATATATAAATAATAATAATAATAATAAATAAATAATAATAATAATAATAATATAATATAATAATAATAATAATAATAATATAATAATAATATAATATAATAAAAATAATAATAATAATGATAATGATAATGATACTGATAATGAATAAAATAACAATAAAAAATAATAATAATAATAAAATAATAATAATATAATAATATAATAATAATATAATAATAATCATTTAAATAATAATAATAATAATAATAATAATAATAATAATAATAATAACATATTAATAATAATAAGAAATAATAATAATAATAATAATAATAATAATAATAATAATAATAATAATAATAATAATAATAATAATAATAATAATAATAATAATAATAATAATAATAATAATAATATAATAATAATAATAATAATAATAATAATAATAATAATAATAATAATAATAATAATAATATAATAATAATAATAATAATAATAATAATAATAATAATAATAATAATAATAATAATAATAATAATAATAATAATAATAATAATAATAATAATATAATGATAATAATAATAATAATAATAATAATAATAATAATAATAATAATAATAATAATAATAATAATAATAATAATAATAATAATAATAATAATAATAATAATAATACTTTTTCTCCCAAATTCAAGCATACCAACCTTTACTCAAATCGAGTAAATGGAAGAATACAAGCTTGTAAAAGGACGATTTTGTACCTCGTAAGTCTAGACAAACGCGCACACTTACTTCAAAAATGGGAGCCACCTCAAAATTAAATTAATCCTTTTGTCTTTGTCCTCAAGTCTCCCACCCCCATGGCACCCCCGACCTCCCTACCAGACACATGAAAATACAATGAATAAAACCCATTTTTTTCTCTTTTATATAAATTCAAATTTCCTTCCAAGCAAAAGGGGAATGCAAAAAAACAAACAAAAAAACAAAAAAAACGAATGAATTTAACATGTGCATTATTTAAGCTTACATACATGTGCTTTACATGTCCAACTTACGTCCACCTTTTGCTTATTCTTCTTCTATTACACATGAAGTTATTTTGATGACATTTTTAGCAAAAGGAGTTTAATGAGTTTTATGTTAAATTAAGATTTTATTTTATTTTCCATCTAATTTAAAATTCGACTTTAAACACGTATTTGCATACTTATATTCTCTTTTTCTTGAACACCGTTTCTCAT
>JABUQX010010503.1:0-2500 GCA_015478945.1 Trachelipus rathkii
GTTGTACTTCGTTCGGTTTAAGTTAGGTGTTTAACCGTTTTCCGCATTTATCGTGAAACGCTTTTTCGCGTTTTTCGTGCACTTAACTTCAATATATATATATATATATATATATATATATATATATATATATATATATATATATATATATATATATATATATATATATATATATATATATATATATATATATATATATATATATATACTACTCATGTTTATCACACACATATTATTTTTACAAGGACTTAAGATTTAAAAGGGCTAAGTCTTTACACAAATGACAGTTATTTTCCTCGTTATATTAAATATATTTTTCACTTCATCGATACCATCACAGAGTACAGTTCACGTTCTGACACTAAAATTTGTTTACTAGATAGATCAACAGTATAAAAATAGATTCTAACCACTTGCTCCTAGAAGCTGGTGAATAAATTTTATGTACATCTACAGAGGCTAAGAACTGGTCAATAATATGTAAAGAATGGACAGTTAACGTTTTTTTAAATGTATAATATTCCTGATACAGCATATAATGAGCTACAGTGACATAATTAGCCAGCATTGCTGTTTTCTTTAACTGATTTATTATTATTTTACGAACTTGAGACATATATTTTATTTGGTGTGAGCTTTTAATATAGATTCCATAAAGTGTAGGTTCAAATATCCCTGTATCTTTACACCTTTGAAATACTCTAACATCTATACTAACAGTATCCTGATATTTAGAAAATGTCAGAGTAAGTCGTTTAACAGCTTCCTCTTCATCCTCACTGATAACAAGCGCCCATAGGTTTAAGATATTGTGGGACCTAAAGTGTTCATTAGTCCAATCTTCAGCATGTTGGCATACACAAAGTAATTCATCCGAAGTCATAAAAACACGCTTGTTATAACCATAGTAATCACTGCATCTAAAATATTCAAATCCGTCTGGCTTTCTTCTATATAAGAAGCATACATCACTTTTCGGGATATCTTTCCCTGTACAATGTCCCGTATAGAGGTATATTAATCAAGACGGACCATTGCTGACGGTGTGAATATGTATCATACGAAATAAGAACACTTTTACGATAGAGAACAACCTCCTACCACTTTCAAACCCGCGACGATTATGATGCTAAAATAAGTCTCAAGAGGAAAGATAATATAAAATTACCGGCGCAAACACAAGTCTAAGAGAAAAGGAATATTATATATATATCTTAACACCATATTTTATATATCGGAGAAAGGTACAACACATTCATGTTTATACAAAAAAGGCTAACAGGAATGCTAACCCTGTTTGCATTTGTATATTTTTCATGCTTAGGCCTTACAACCAATTCGTTTTGTTTGTATTTGTATGTCGTGTTTCATTAGGGTTATTAGATACCGATTAAGAAGTTGTTCAAGCTCCTCCCTCCTTTAGAAACATTACGCAATACCCTTGATTCTTGTTTGTCATACGGTTATTATAACAAACTTATTAAAAACATTTTATGTTTTTTACTAAAGCCTTTATTTTTTTTATGTTTATAACATTAGCATAGTAATTAACAAGGCCTAACAAAAATTTATTATTACATAACCTATGTATCATACTGGCCAACGAATAAAAGGACCATAAAACTTAGCCTATCTCCAATTTCTAGCATATCCATGCCATAGAAATGTTAATTTAATATATTAACATAGCAATATCTGTCATATCATAACCTAACTAACATATGGAAAGATGAATAAACGCTAGCATAACAAAGTTTTAACAACCGTAAAGCTAATATAATATCACCTAAACTATGAACATAACATACCTTACGTATGAATATAACTTAGCGACATTAACGAAATTACACTGATTAGTATCGGTAAAGTAACTACCATTGCATCACAAAACGTGACCTACTCCCCTACAAAGAACCTAACTTAACTATCATACTTACCAAGATTTGAGGCTACATAACACAGATGTTCAGCTAGGCTTACCAGGTAGGCTTATCATTAGGGTAGAATTCCTGAACGATTTTGTATAAACACGAAAGTAAAGTAACCGCGGGTGTTCAGTTGGGTTACTTTCATATTTATACAAAAATTTTCAGGAATGCGCTCACTCATCAACATAACAATCTTGATCTTTACTATACATAACCGAACAAATGAAATTGGCGTGTCCCCCCTACTTGGAGTTCACCCTTAGAGAGATGCATGAAGACCCATCTCAGGGTACCCTGAAGGGGGTGTAATCGGATACATAAGGGCACAGTACTTATTTTGATGTTTTAAATTTTTTTAAATTGAGTTACTAATGTTTTCCTCCCATTTATTTCAATTCTGCTCCCTCTTTTACTTCTAGAATTGCCTCTCGTCTTAATCTTTCCGATTCTATTCTCGCTGATCTGGATAGAATTTCCCGATTGGGGTCGTCTCAACCTTGTGAAATTCAATTCTTTAAAAACTCAACTTCTACAAATCTCCCTCTCTATCTAACTTTCCTATCTCTTTCGAC
>JABUQX010010504.1:0-16296 GCA_015478945.1 Trachelipus rathkii
GAGAGAGATATATATATATATATATATATATATATATATATATATATATATTATATATATATATATATAATATATTATATATATATATATATATATATATATTATATATATATTATTTACGTTACCCCTTTATAATCTACATTTTACCCTTAAAATTATTAAAATTTTTTATCTTTTTCGCGATCATAAATTTACGCCTCTTCATTTAGACTTGTACCGGAAAGATTTATGTTCCTCTCAAGTTAGTTTTCAGTAAAAGAAGGTTTAGTTAAGCTTACAATAATTACGGTTTAAAAAGGAGGGTTGGCATTAATTTTTTGCTGTTGGAATTTTCGGTTTTAGCCCCAAACATGAAATGATTATAATTTTCTTAATTTTTAATCAATTTTGACCAAATATAAAGCAAACTTTATCTTTTTCTGATTCCTAAATCGTTGGTAAGGGTTTTTTTTTTTTTTTTTTTTTTTTTTTTTTTTTTTTTTTTTTTTTTTTTTTTTTTTTAGGAGTTTACGTCCTACAAATTTTTGTTCAGATGAATTGACACTTGAACTGTACAAAGAATGGTCAATTACCAAAAAAATTACCTCTGCCTTTATTGATTTTTGAAACCATATCTCAGCAATGATCTAATTCCGAACTCAACTATTTTTGATTTTGAAAAATGAAAAATTGTGTTTTTAATTTTTTTTAATTTTTTTTTTTTGGGGGGGGGTTATCCCATCAACTTGAAATTTTCAGTTTTCTGTAGTTGGGGGAGATACATATTTGCTATTTAGATCATTATTTGGTATATGCAACAATTTTGCTTCTGGGAATAGAACAAATTTTTTTTTTTTTGTTAAAGGAAAATTTATAGAAATTTTTTAAAAACATTTATTTGAGCACACGAAAATATCTAAATAAAAATGGTGTTTCTCCGCAAACTATAAATGCCCTGAAAATTTGCTATTGATTGGAAGAGTAGGAAAAAAATTATCGCAATTTTTCATATTTTCAAAAAGTAAAAAATTGTGATACTGAGCAGTAAAAAAAATTAACTAAAATTTTTTATTTTGATATTAATTTTTTTACCCTCTACATTAGGTAATGCAAAAAAAAAAAAATCCTACATCACAGTATATTATCAATGAATATTGCTTAAAGGAGGCAAAACTTAAAACCTTTTAGGTCACATATAAATATTGAGTCAGTAAAGGAATGTCTGGAGGAGAGGAATGTGAGTTTGGCAGAAGCGAGAAAAAAAGTGGCATAATAGGAGTAAAAAAAAAAAGGTTGGGGGGCAATAATAGGAGTGAATGGCGGAGTTTGTGAGGGGTATGGTTGTGGCCCACCTGTGCCAAGGGATGAACCCTACATTGACGAGATGCCATAGTGAGGGTCGGTCGCGTTCCCTTGAAGCTCTAGGGTAGATTTTTCTGACTGCGGCGAGTTCTCACTAAAGGGTAAAAAGGGGCAGTAAGGCTGGGTTTTCTTTTCGACTTGTGTCATATTCTTCTACTACTTTTCTGTTTCCAGTGCATGTGAAGCACCTTACCCCCAGTCTTGGGGAGAGAAGGTGGGTGATGATGATGATGATGATGATGATGATGATGATGATGATGATGATGATGATGATGATGATGATGATGATGATGAAAATGGTGGGTTTTTTGATGATGGTGATGAAAATAAAAATATTGTGTTTTTTACTCGCGCCAGGTTCACAAAATTGGGATCAGGTTTCAAATAATTACTAGTGCAGAAAACTGCTCTAAATTGAGGTTTTGAAACTCGGTTTTGTAAATCACCAGATTAAAACAATTCTGAAAATTTCATAAAAATTAGAAAAATCTATTGTTTTTATATATAAACTTGAGACTATTTTCAATTCAATAATTTTTTGAGAGGTTAACACTGAACCTGTCCAACAAATTAATATCTATCACATATTTAATATAAAGTTTTATAAATATTTGTTCAGCATAATATTTTCGATTCTTATATAAAAACTAAAAGTCTTATATAAACAATATAGCTGCAATGAGACTTTATAAAGACTATCATACATAAATTTCAATATTATTTGCCTTTTAAATATTAAAAAACTGTAAGATTTGAAAAATAAATCCATCAATTAAAAATATTAATAAATCTCACAACTGTACATCTCCTATATACCTGTATTACTGTATATTAATATTATATTGTATATTGAATATTGAATATTGTATATTGTATATGAGAAATTAAATTGTATATTGTATATTAATTACTGTATATGAGAAATTAAAACAAAATATTTCTAAACTAAATATACATACATTATATATAAAGCGAATATTTTAAGATAATCAGGGAAAAAGTATTCAATTCTTTATTGAAAATCTGACTGGTCGGAGGCAGTACCTTGAAAATTATCCGGGCTGAATACCCAGCTGGGATCGGAGTCGGAATCCGTTACTATTATTATTATTATTATTATTATTATTATTATTATTATTATTATTATTATTATTATTATTATTATTATTATTATTATTATTATTATTATTATTATTATTATTATTATTATTATTATTATTATTATATATATATATATATAATATATATATATATATATATAATATATATATATATATATTATATATATATATATTATATATTTATATTTCTCTAGATAAATTATAATATATATATATATATATTATAAATATTAAATAAAATCCAAGGGCGGCCCGTATACATAAGGGTAGGCAGGGAGGTAGCTTCCTACCAACTATTTTTTAGTCCTTTAAAATAAATAATTTAAATGGTAAAGTAAAATAAATTATTACAAATAATGATGTGATAGTGTAAAAAAAGAAAAACTGAGTTTATAAATACATTTAAAGAAAATCATATCTCTGGTTAGTAATACAATTATAATAATTAAATTCATACTTGGAAATTTTCCTTCCTACTTCTGTTCCTAAGAGTAAATTGGAAAGCGGTGGGCGTAACGGGTAGATCTTCATATTTCATATAAAATATATAGAAAAAGCCAAGCGTCATACCTTGCTGTTGAGCGAAAAATAAGGCAAATTTCGCGAGTACAAAACTTTCGCTCTGTATTGGAATTGTTTTAAATAATATGAATCAGATTTTGTATTCTCTCTCTCTATAATTAATTGCCTCTCCCGTCTCTCTCTTTCTCTCTCCCCTCTTCTCTCCTCGCTCTCTCGCTGTTCTTCCTCCCCAGCGGCGCCCGTCCTCATCCCCGTTTTCTCTCATCTCTCTCTCTCTCTCTATCTATCTATCTATCTATCTATCTATCTATCTATTAGTTCTATTAATCTATCTATATATCTACATATCTATCTATCTATCTATCTATCATGTCGATATTTTCACTATGGTGGCAGAGTGAAAATAAATGTTTACCATATATTTGCTGTGTTAAGTTTTGGAATAGAGGCGTGAGGTGTTTGTGCTTTATTCGAATTTTTAAATTATATGTTAACATTTTTATTAATTAAGTGTTGTTTACCTTTATATAATTAAATAATTATTTAAATTCTGGTAGGGCCTATGTCAGGTTTTGAGTCAATCTTATGCATATATAATACACATAAATAAACATAAGCTTTATCAAAAGGGATTGAAAAATAATTTCCTCAAATAAATAAAGGAACGATTATTGCATTAAACGAGTTTCGTTATATATATATTAATATATATATTATATATATTATATACTATATTATATATATATATATAATATACTATATAGTATATATATAATTATATATTATAGTATATAATATATAATATATATATAATTATATATATATATATATATATGTATATATTATATATACTGGCATATCCCCAAAATAGGAGCGAACAAACACCATTATGCACCTGGGGTGGTGTGAAGAAAATTTGAAGGTGCCTTAGGTGCCCATTCTCTTAGAAGCTTTTTAGAAGACAGAAATATGTGATTACTCATTCACATAAAGAACGCAGAAGAACACCCAAGAATATTTGGAAAGACGAAGGTTTGAAGTTGTATGTATATTTGATATTTGAATGATAGATTATGTAGGGTAATAAAATGGAGGAATCGAGTTCTGAAGGCATTGAAAATAACCATATATAGAAGATTAGTGTAAAAGAGAGAATGAAGATACTGAAATAACGATAATGAGATAAAAATAAAGTAAAGAATAAAAAGTAAAGTAAAAGAAAAAAATGGGAACAAAAAAAGGAGAAAGGTTATCACATAATATAAAAAAGTGGAAGTTATAAAACTCGAAAAATAGAGTAAGAAGTGGAGTAAAATAGAGGAAGGAAAATAAGGAAAGGTAATATGTAAAGTCTAATGCTAATGAAGTATATGCAGTTAGGGGTTTATGGAGAAATAGAAGAGTGTGGACTAATGATGAGGGAAGAAACATAAGAAAGATAAAGAAGAAAAAGAAAAAAGAGAAGTAAAGCTAACCAAACATGCTGCTGCCGAAGTGCTCAAGACTAGACTCACCATTAAAATGACTATAGTTAGTAATAATTATAAGAAATGATAAAACTGGGCATATGTAAGAGATCAAATAGAAACAGAAACAAAGAAATTAAAAGGATGCATGCATAATTGATTTGTTCCAAGAGTAAACAAATTTAGAAAAGAAGAAAAACGGTCGTGTTGCGATATGAAATCCAATCCCCTTAAATTATTGTTTCCTAAAAATTTAAACAGGAATTAAAATAATATAGAGGAAACTAACGTAAGAAGAAGGGACGTAACTGAGAATTGGAATGTAAGGAATATATAAAGTCTGAATAGCTCCAGTAGTTATTGATTAAAAAGGAGGTGATTAGATATAGATATTAAATGAGATATAAAACTAAACTTAAAGAAAAGAATTATTAGAAGTAGAAAAGCTGTGAAAAACGGTGTATGTTGTAAGGTTGACGACCTTAACAAAGATTATGAACTCACAGCTACATGCATGGCCGCCCGCCGCCAATGATTTTAGCGAGAGGTAACGTATCCACCACGCCACCGCGCCCTCCTCTATATCTGTCTCGTGTTCCCACCTCCCGTACGCACAAGCACTATGGTTATTGGGTCGGAGGAAAGATTGGGGATGATCTTTTGGAGGGGCCAAATAATGCGGGAAATTAAAGGAAAGATTAAGGGTAGGGAGCCAGGAGTTTAAAAGACTTCCGCGTGTTTATATTGGGATTGCAAATACATATTTAAAGGCAAGAACATATCTTACTTGAACAGGACAATTACAGAAAAACATTAACAATTTTAATCAAAAACATCATTTACAAGGGGGACAGGTTGTTAGTGAAAGGTGAAAAAACAGAATATAGAGTCTGGAGTGGGCCAATTAAACTGGCTGGGACAGCAAACAAGACCTGAAGTATCTTACCAAGTAAGTGTTTTAGGAAAGAAAATGAAAAAAGGGAGAAAAAAGCAGAGTATGAGAAAATTAAATTAACATACATCATCGGAAACGAGTGTCGCCATTTGTCAGGGATGAACATCTTTAACAATAGGGGACATTTAACAAGGGACTAGTTTAGAGGATGTACTAGAGTTTGTGTTGCGCGGTGATGCATCCTCATTTAATGGAAGAAAAGAATGTTAGGTGCACGGGGGAATCGCAAATTTGAGTCATGTAGTATGCTAAGTGATTAGAGGACAGTTATGGGAAGAAGATGCCTCCGATAATATGGAAATCTAAGGTTTGCTAACAGCAGTTTAAGATCGCATTAGAAGCTGGATGAGCGAGGATGTGATGGGTTTGGTGCATTACCAAATCTTTACCATGTGTATCTGAAACAATTACGAAGAGATAGAGGGTATATGATACAGAATAATTATGGAGAAAAAGAATAGACAGGGGAGAGCAAACCATGAGGAGAGCATAGATTTGGTTTTTCAGATTTAGAATAAATCTTAGTTTGTAGTATTAGAGAGCATATGGTGAGGAGAGTTCTACTTTAACAATGATGTCAGGAATTAGTCATGAGGCAGAATCCAGTGGAGAATTATCTATGCTGTTATAACAGGAATTGTTAAAAGACGAGGGGTATGATTAGGAATAAGTAGTTAACATGATGTGTTGCTGCCGATAAAATGGAAAAGAGCAAATAGCATTAGTTGTGACAGAAACCGTTAAGTGGGAAACAAAAGAACGGGTCTGCCTTATGAGTGAACCTCTTTGACAAGAAGTACTATAAGTAGTTGTAATGAAAGAGCGAAAGTACATTATAGAAGAATCAGAGAGGAGGTGGAAAAGAGATTGTAGTGGCTGTGAAGTGATAGACAGGGGAGTGGTCAGTGCCTTGTCTAACGGTGCGCTGAGATCTGGTGTGACAAGGCCTGATACCATTCGCAGCTACCTGGCAAGATTCAAAGTCTTATGATTGTTTTGTCTTTTTCAGAACTACCAGAAATAACTTTTTGATTAGCTTTGACTCTCAAATCTATGTTGATTTTAAGTTCATCGTATAAGATCTATGGATATTCTACTCAAATAAAATCAATTCGAATTGAGAGTCATGATCATTACAATTGTTGTCACGGGTAAGTGAGACATATACACATGTGGAACTTGATCTAAGCTCCAAGTATTACAGATGCAAATTCAATTTTAGACTACTGCGGAAGCCTGCCTCATATCATATCATATAAAATATAACAAATATATTCTAAATCTATTCATACAACATACTTGTCTTGCTCTATCTATCCTAACGCCTTATCACATCTTATTAAATACATTCTCACGCAGGCATGGTCATATCCAATATGACTCACAAATCAACTTGTGAGATCTATCATTTGGATAATAACATGAAACGAGGTAAGGGCCCTTTGTGCATCTTTTCAATTCTTTTCATTCATTAATACTACAGTTGATATCACATATAATTAAAACAAAAAAGATGATATTTACTTTGGTCGCCTATAGCAGAAATTACCCAGAAAATAATGAAATATTCTATGACAGATTAAGCATCATAGTGTTGTTCCACAATATTAGTATATTATATGATATACGGTGAGTAATAATCGTAGGTGTTCTAGTAGTCTTGTATATTGATTTTATGTATTATATTCCCTAGTGTATCAGTTTATACTAATAAGTTCTGTATATATATATATAATGGTAATTGGCAACATCGTTATATAATATTTTTCACAAGAATACATTATTATTATTATTGAGTAGTGATTATATAGTGTATATATATATTAGTAGTATGGTATAAGATACTATATATTTACGGATGATTCATTATAGAATATAGCTATATAAGAATGGACCGGCAGAGTGAAATGTGTGAGATGAGTATAGAATGTATTTATTTTTATTTATATGTTAACATTTATATAGAAAATTTTGCTGAGGGTGGCTATACTCCTAACTCATAATGTATATTTTGTAGTATATAAATGATTTGGTATATTTAGCTGGGCGAATCTGAAGGAGTATTGAGGTAGAGGATTCGGTATAGAGAGATTTTGCTATACTAGTGATGTGGCTATATAAAATGAGGTAGGTTATCAATATATAGTGTAACTTTTAGAAAAAAAAAAAGTATAAAGGTTATATAATATAACTTGTTTCAATATCAAGAAGTAAGAAAAATAAATTATATCTACAGTACCTCGTATGCAAAATTTGTAGAAGTATATAATTATAGATTATTACACAATTAAATGTATTGTACTATTTAAGCAAGCTATAAAATACTATGGAAACTACAATGATTGATCATAGTAAAAAGATTATACAATATTATAAAGGGTTATACTTAGAATTTTGCTTACAATCATAAGATATACAATAAAAACTACTTACTAAATAAAATATAAAAAAAGTAAATGCGAGTAGTAAACGGTAATAAATGATGTACTAAAACTAGACGTGTAGTACAGTATAACAAAAAGATAATAAAAAAATATAAAACAGTGATAAAATAAATCTGGTACACGATAAATAAAGGTGATAGACTAGGTGCCACAATTCAAATTCAAATATTATAGTGAATATATAAAAGGGACTATAGCTCCCGCTCGTTGGGGTGCCGGGCGGTGACTCGGACCACCTTAAGCCATCTAACTTGGTCTCCCGCACCTCTCTCACCCTAGATGTCTCACCTTATTTCTGGAATTTTTTTTTTTTTATTGTAAATCACGCGACCGCGTATATGTCTTGTTAATCTTGGTTGAAAGCACATACTCAAGAAACAACTGTTCGTATATTAAAATAATAACAAGTTTTATTAAAAGTTATAAATAAAGATAAATTACAGCCTTACCGTGGAGGGGTGAAGCGGAAGACCACCATTGAGGGGTGACTCCGGACCCAATCTGTAATTAAAATTTCATAGATCTTGAGCGCTAATATTAAACTTGAAGTATAGAACAGTTAAATACTAACAGAGATAACAAAAATGAAAATCAAAGAAAGAAAAATAAATAGATGGATCTAACATTACAATATATAAATAGTTATCACATGGGTAAACTGAATGATTAAAAATACAGACTAATAAGTGTACTCCAAAATCAACCTAACAATTCATCAATAAAAGCATCGGAGTAATAAAGTATAAAATCCGCTAATAGCAAGAGATATAAACAATAAGAGGTAGAGAACCGATTCAAAAAGCATCACTCGCCATCTAAACCGACTCTGCAAGAGAAATGTTTGACACTTTTATTTGAAAGATTCACTGATGATTTAAAATTATATAGATGAGATAAACTTATCATTAATCAGTAATTAAGTTTGTAATAATAAAAAAACATTTAGTTCGAAATGTTAATAAGTACTAAAAGTTAAAGCAAGTTGTATTAAAACAGAGTATGATACAATAAAAATCGTAGATCCCATACCGTAATAACAAACCTAAATTCCAGATGAGTAACGTAATAAAAAGTGTGAACTCAATAAAATAATACGTACATACAGCAGTCAGAAAACACTCCAGTCTATGTGAGGTTAACACAGAGTCAGCGCCCTACCACCAAACAATAATTTTTCCACACAAGCGAATAGGGATGAAATCGTTTACCCACCTGTGGAACCGAGTTATGAAATTTGTGCCAAACTAAATAAACTGTTTGATGGATCAAAAAAATTTACATAAGCAGGAGAAATGCCAGATTTATAAAAAGCTAACTACAAAAAAATCAAGAGTGTAAAGTAAAATTCAAAAAATATAATTAATAAAATCCAATCCACAATTTAGTCATACTGGATAGCCACTGATAAGAAACGAACTATCTCACGAGTAATAATAATATAGAATTAACTCAGCAACATTTTATTCATAAAAGTAATAGAAATCTCTCATTCCGCGAGAAAATGGTGAAATTCATATGAAGGTAACTAAGGACACTCATTATGCTACCACCCTAATGGGCTAAAGCAAGACGTAGTATGTTTAAAAAATAAGAAAGAACAATTTCTAGAGCATCTTGAAGAAAATGGACTTCTAAAGTAAAACTATGAGCTGTAAGACTACCGTGTGCGCTAACTTACAAACAATGATGACCAAAAGAAAGAAGTTTTTATTTAACCGATTAATTATCTTGTATTTATGTTAAGTGAAAGCACGTGAATTCACCACACTCACCTAACAATAAGGCCGGGCCGGACCACCCCAAAAGGCTACTCACCACCGCCCTGAACAGACATGCTCCTCACACAAACTCAATCAGCCTACATACATCACCAAAAACCCGACACTAACACAACAAATATAAAAAACCAACTACAATACTACACGACTAATACTACCCCTAACCCTACGTAACAACTACTACAACATCAACACACTTAAAAAGAATGAAAATATAACATACAAAATAAATAATAAAACCAATTTAATCACCGCTCTCTAAAAAACATATAAAACAACAATCACACCTAAGCTAACACTGCAATTCATATAAACCGTCACTCACACACTACCCCACCATAATAGATTTCACTTCACCCCTACTATATCTTGAAAAATACCTCTGTGCAATATGCTTGGCACAACTCTATAATGAAATGACAAGGAAAGATCAACCCTTCCGCCTGCTTCTCATACATCGCGCCACTACTAATCAAAGCAATCTCTCGCACACCCAGACCACACGCCAGAAACACACTCAATACAAAACGCGATCAAATCCTGTCGCCGCTCACACCCACCTTCAACCCATCTTAATAAACTATCATAACCTCGTAAGGCGTGATTGTGATACCCACCCTGCTACTCAATGAAATTCCAACTCAACATAAGACAGACGTGATACTCATATACTGTTTCTAAGACACTGCGTAAAAGATGGCTAAAAGGTCTTTTACCTCTCAAAAATAAAATCTAACTGATACCAAACCAATTATTTTACTCAGAGCTAAAACAAGAATGTAGTAATTTCCGAACTTGGATGTCCGAGCCGGCAGATTATATACAACAAATTTCCGGCACACGGAAGCAGGAAAAAAACAATGTCCAAAATCTCAAGGCCCGCGCACATTTCGGTACACCTCTTCATAACACACCCAACACATCCATATAATTAAATAACACCCCTATACATCAAAATAAAACTAAGATATTCCAAAGGATCAAACCAATAAAACAAAATAGAAATAAGTACGGCTACAAAAATCACACAGGAAATAAAATCATAAAAATAAAATAATACAAAAACCTTACGCAAGGTTGTGTGGAAATAGTCACTACCTACACATAAATCCGGTACATCACCATATACAGGTGTAGCCTAATACTATAAGAGTATACCTCCTCACCCCTACATACCCTCACCACTACCTCTGCGCGCGCCGCTCTACACCAACCCACCTCCGCACAACTCTCCGCTCGAACCACCATTTCCGCTCACTGCCGCACCATTCCTCCCCGACCCCGTCTCCGACAGACCGCCCATTTTCTGTACACAAAAATACACTAAACCAAAGTTCCGACCACCACAAAACGGCGGTCATGCAGAATCTGCCAACCTGATGCCGCCTGAAAGACCGCAGACATCCGATACGTCCGTATGTTGATCTCGGCCGCTAAACCAACTTTATAACTACACGTCACTTTCTCGATCGGCATCTACGGCACCCATACCTTTATCGTTTCTACCATACAACTTAAAATTTAACAAAATATTTTTATACCATGTACGCAACTACTGTTCCAGCCTCCATATATATATATTCAGAGATGGAATATTTAAGAAAACACATATTTATTTCTTTAATTAAACGCTAATCAGCCATACTTTTGCGCCCTTTAGCGCCTCCCACACGACACCTTCCTCTTATTTCATTCTTTCCCTCCAGTCCAAAACCAACCTAGGCTACTATACTCCCCTTCTTTATAACTAACCTAACGAAAGGGCAATCACGAATGAACACGACCGGCTTACTTACTCGCTAGGTTCAAATTACGTGTGTCCTTCGCACCTTCTATATCCGCGTCCTCCTCGTGATCACACTAAAAGTTTACTCATTACTAAATTTGGGTAGACTTTCATCGCTTACCTTTTCTCTCTCAAGATCCCATTCAATCTTTTGTCTTTATGCTGCCTTCTCTTTTCCTTCGCTAAGCGATTTGTGCAGTTCTTAACTTCTTTCTCTCCTGTCCTTCAGTCTCCTCGCACTCCTGTACTCCCAGTCGGTATGGGATATGAGATGTGTTCATTAATCTAAATTCAAGCGTCTTATATTGCTTCATGTGCGTATCGTGATATAGTGATTGAGTTAAGGCATAGCATGTATTGTGAGCTCTTTGAGATGTTACTTCTATTATCTACCTATGCGGTCAGTACTCTTACATTTGTCATATCAATTTATATTGGAAGTGATTAGAACTCATTTATGAAAATAACTTGCTATATATACTTATCCAATAAGCATTTGTGAATACTCGAGGGTATTACTATGCCCAATGCCGGTCATCTGCTCAATTTCACAAGCTGCTTCCCCTTCTTGTGAGATTATTCCTGCCTTTTCTCTTTTGACTATTACTCTATGTCTAGCTTTACATTATTTCTCAATCGTCCAATATCGGCTGTTGTTGTACTCTGTAGGGTAAAAACTTTCTATCTTCCTATATTATCTTATCAATATAGTGGTGATTCCTCCAGGGTTCTTTACCATGTACTGTCATTTCTAGCCGTTACTTATATATTTTCTTGTTCTTGCATTAATTTTAGATCTCTCTTTTAGGCGGAATGGAATTGGGGTTCTCCTGATACATGCTGACTCTCTCAGAGTCACTATGCCGTAATTGATATTTATGTGACCCTTTTACTTAATCATTCAAAAAATACCATTTTCCAACTTTCTATACTAGTATATAGTTCTCTTTTACTCTTCTTAGTAAATTGTCACTTCTCGTTACTTAAACTTTCTGATTCCATCTACGCTGATCTGTAACTCACAGATTTCTGATCAAGTGGGTCGTATCCAAATATACCTACGTATTTTAGATAATTCCTTTTATAACCAAAATTTAATCCTTCTATCATAATGTAAACACTAGTGAACCAAAAACTTTCCTAGTCATCTAATTATGTCACACCATGGTAGCAAAGCAGTATATGGCAATCACCTTTTAAATAATTTTAAAGGAATTATATGGTGACTCATACTTATGGGTACAAACAATCACAAAAAAGATATTTCAAGAAATACCATCTCTAGATGTATTAGTCGTAAAAAAGTTACATACTCTCCGATGACTGTAAGACCTACGCTGTGTGACTTGTGTTTATGCTCCGCCATTGACTCCATCTTCGACACTAGCTCATTACCGACTCCACAGTTATGAGTCCAGCAGCGTTCTCATTGCGCGGCGTCACACCAATTAGTCGTCACTGCCAACCTCTAACTCGCCTCTCCAATAGTCCTGGGGCTTCGAGTACTTCATAGGTTGACCCGTAGTGCTTGTTGGATTATATTAAGTATGGATCGATGTTCATATAAGGTACCCTATAAATAGACTTTATATTATAACTGTAACATAGTGTATACTCTTTATTCTTTAGATTACCTAGTGACCTCATCTCATGATGACTTTTCTGTTCGTCGGATGGGTTGGGTGCGGTCTCATCATGAAAAAAACTTTTCCTGATTTTTTTCCTGGTACACGATAACTGGCAGGTACTCGAGGGGAATCATTGAAGGATAGCTACTACTCTGACGTGCCACCTCTTAAGACTGCCCTTCATAGTAAGCACAATGCTGATATACTATGCTAGTGTCGCGACACAAGAGTTATTGTGTATGGCATGTTAGGCCAACTCAAGACTAAGTTCTCTGCGGTGCCTCTTCTTATCCATGCCCACCTCTAGTATCTGTTGTAGACATATTATATTCTTTTTCATTCTATCTTCTGTTTAGTTCCTACTCAATTTAAATCTCCTCCTCACTATTAAAAGCTCAGCGTGAGTCATGCTGACTGCATATGCTCCCCAAGTCTAATACTTGAGTTCACGTTACATTAGTATATATAATATCTCATAGATAATAATAAGTAAAGTAAGCAACATATAAGTATAATAATATATAGCGCACAGTAAGAAGCATCACAATATGGACTATACGAGACATGTCCCCATAGTCAACCCATCTAATAACTACAATAACATTGCTCTCTCTATAGCTAAATCACTCCAAAGCACCTAGTAGGTATCTTGTCAAATTCTCATGTAACTAAAAATCAACCTCAATTTGTAGTATACTCTTCAGCTAAACAAAAAAAATGATATATTTACTTTATACTCTCCAAACCCATCACTTAGAGCGCTTATTTATATCAGTCCCAATGATAATATCGGTGGCAATACTTCAGAATAACCCTTTATAACAATATAGCAACTACATATACAGCATAGCCAAAAATTTTGGCCTGTCGGTCTAAAATTAGGTACCGGCCATGAGCTACTGCCCCATATCCAAGGCCCCCCCCTCACTGCGCAGGTTACCCCCTCCATCTCAAGCCTCCTTTCTTAAATGTTGCCTCATCGTTATTATAAGTACACTACTCCAAACAACTTTCCTGTGGCTAAATAACCATTCCCAAAAATTAACAACCCTTAATTCGCTAGTAATGGCATAGCTTTACTTCTTAATAATATACCGTTTATCGTTTATGCTATTATATTGCTTGTCCTAAATCTGACTGGAATGATGATAGAAATCGCTAAAATCCTGATAGTTTCCTAAGCACGACCTTAATTCGTGTGGTATACTACTCGACGTGAAATACGCGTGAGTTTACAAAAATTTTGCTTAAACTACGAGCTCGTCTCTTATCATGATGCAACCAGTTTAGAGTTTCCTAGTTGTACTAGAATAAAGGTGCAAAAACCAATAGGATATCATACAAAAAATGCGTCTGTTTATTACACAATAACTTGACTCAACTACTACAGGTGTGATGGAGTGATAATCCACTTAACCGACAGATAAATACTGCGGAGTATTCAAAGTTTAGATTTGTGCGCATCAAAACGCTACGAGAACACTAACACTATGGTCATTCAACGGATTCACACGAAGTTGACTGAATATAGCCATACTACGTTATGACGAGAGCTCTTAACGCTTTATATTGATCTGTTAGCTATTTTTTAACTTAAAAACAGTTAGCCATTTTTACCTATAGATCACTTCGAATGGTATGTCACATATGCCAATGAGAGAAAGAGCAAATATGTGATAAAATTTATATAATAACCTAACTTAGATATATAGGAATAATTACTAACGTCTTATCGTTAGCATATATTTACTAATATTTGTACAATAATTGATATACCAAACGAACAACTTTTTAGCATTTCCTTAAATTATCTCGTTATTGATATATTAAAAATGAAAAAACGCCTATAATTTTATTCTTATGACCCCTGTCACGTCCGTGCTCTATTATAAATACACATATTTTCCTAAAATGCTATTTTATAAATACATATATATATTTTGAAGGTTTTTAATTATACTAACTTATATTTTGAATATAGTTAATATTGTTTTCACTAAAAATATTAATAAGGCGTTTTCTCATCATGTTTTGCGTGTATTTTGTTGGCTAACGCTCGATAAAAATGTGCATTAGGTTCCGATATGTGTGTGTTTTAGCACGATGATTTGTCGCGGGTCGTGTATAGATTCTCGGTAGCGGTTGTTTTGTCAAAATATTCGCTTACTTTCAGTATATCAGTCTGTAAATAATTGCGTTTCGAAGCCACGCTATTCAATATAATAGATGTTGATAAAATCTATAATATATGCACAAAAAATAACTATAGATTAAAGGTTTATTATACTGATTATATTGATCAGACTATTGTGATGGGAGTTTATACGATTTAGAAGAAATTAGACTTAAAGCAAAATTTCATGAATGAAACATTCAATCAAAAATTCAACAAACTACAATCTTCGCACATCATGCCGAATAACTATATATCAGTCTACCTATTCTTTTTTTTCATTGTTAGCCTTTTTCCTAAAAATTCTCACTGACCTTTCTACAAAGATACACAGACAGTGTGTGGAACACACTAGAATCATGCCAAATACTATGTGAGAAATTTAAAATGCCATGACCTGGACCTCTAAAAGATAATTCAAACTTAAAATCTAATTCTCTTTTTCGTTGAAAGATTTCTTTCCCTTTGACTTATTATTTCCCACCCTTTTTAATCCCGGCGTAGAAGTTATTAATTTATGACTAAAAAAGTCCTTAATGGCAATACCTTCTTTAAGTAATATCATTTTTTAAATTATTCTGGTTTAGTGACAAAGATAATGATGTGAGCAAAAATACTCAGTAAAAATCGCCATTAAATATTAAGCGCTCTGAAAAACCATAACGATAGTATCTTACTATTTTTTCCCGTATTCGTAAGCTGTAGGGTATATATATATATATAGATATAGATATATAAGGTTAGCACTGTTGTTATTTACGACACCACATAAAAAAAAAATTATCTGCAATACAGAAACAACCATCTATCTGGCAACATTACTACTGTTCCTACAAAAGCCTATTAAAATGACTCTATAAGCGCCTACTTATGACTCTGTTTGTTCGTTACAATAAAACGAACAAAACATAAGCATACTCATCGAACAATCTAGATAGTTCAGATAATAAATTTATTATTGGCTCTATATATAATATATATATTATATATTTATATCTAGATATGTATCTTAGTTGAGCTCCATATATCATATGGATATATTGATTATTTTCTTACCGCAATATATCGATATACTATATTCA
>JABUQX010010505.1:10000-17500 GCA_015478945.1 Trachelipus rathkii
TATATAATTAATAATTAATCTAATTAATAATTATAAATATATATATAATTATATATATATATATATATAATAATATATATATATAATATTTTGTAATAAATAGGTTACACAAGATTTCAGAACCATCAAGAAAAATAAAATAAAAAACTTAAAATTTTTTATTGACATTTTTATATAAATTTATATTGCATTATGAATTTAAACGCATATAAATTAATAATATGCTATCAATAATGTATCACTTAAAAAAACGATGTTATATTCTTAATGCTCTTTTATCATTTTGTGTTGATAGTTTTAAACTGGAGCTTACCAGAGTGTGAATTGTAACAGTTCTTGACCATTTTCATATGATGTATTACTTTAATTTTTGGGTGAATAACCAATATAATAATATAAATAATAATAATAATAATATAATATATAATAATAATATAATTAATAATGATGTAATAATACTAATATACTAACCTAATAATAAATAATATAAATAATAATATAATAAATAATATAATATATAATAATAATAAATAATAATGATAATATAATAATAATCATAATAATAATAATAATCATAATAATAATAATAGTAATATAATAATAATGAATAATATAATAATTAATAATAATAATAATAATAAATAATATATAATCAATAATAATAATAATAATATAATAATAATTATAATAATAATATATAAATAATAATTAATAATAATAATATAATATAATAATAATATAATAATAATAAATATAATAATAATAATAACACTAATAATAATAATATAATATATTAATATAATTATAATATAATAATAATAATAATAATAATAATAATCATAATATAAATTAATATAATAATAATATAATAATAATATAATATATATAATATAAATAATATAAATAATAATAATATAATATAAATAATAATAATATTAAATAATAATATAATATAAATAATATAAATATAATAATTATAATAATATAATAATATATCATAAATAATAATAATAATATAAATAATTAATAATAATATAAATAATAAATAATAAATATAGATAATATAAAATATAATAAGAATAATAATATAATAATACGCTAAAATAATATTACAATAATGGATAAAGTATAATGTATAATAATAATAATTAAAAATAATTATATAAATATAATTACTTTATAATTAATCACTGATATAATAATATTAACACTAAATTATAAATAATAATAAATTTATAAATATATAATAATAAGATATAATACTATAAAATTAAATAAATAATATATAGATATATATATAAATATATATTATATATAATAAGTATTAAATAATATAAATATTTGTATAAATTAGAAAAAAATTTGACAATATTTTATATAATTTTTATAATTATAATATTTCTTATTTTTATAATTAATTAATATAATTTTAAAAAATATAATAATATATTTATTAATTAATATTAATTATATATAATTAAATATAATGATAATAATAATAAATAATAATAGATAATAAATAGAACTATATAATGGATAGAGATTAATAAAATTATAATTAATTATATGTAAAATAATAATAAATAATAATTAATAATAATAAATATTAAATATAATATAAATATAATAATATATAATTAATAATACCAAATAATAATAATAATATAAAATAATATAATAATATAATAATTAATATAATAATCATATATAATAATCATTATAATAATATATTATTTAATAATGTTCTACTTAAGATTTATTATACTGAATTTTTTTCACATCTCGACAATTGTTATTTATTTATTTTTTTTATTATTTATTATTTATTGTTATTTCTGTTGATTTTTTATTGAGGCATCTAATATGATTTACACAATTATTCACCTACTTACTTAGTATTTCAGTAAATAGTGGCAGGTGAGTTCTTAAAGCTATAATACGAATTTTATTTTCAATAATAAAAGGGGTATCTTTTGCAATCAGGATCTGTTTTAAATAATGCCCTATTATCTCTCTATCTATCACAAAGTCCTGAGTTAATTTGAGGATTCATCAACATTAATCTTTATTTTCAATGATTTGCACATTTAGCAACCAAAAGCCCTCTGGCTCTACATTTTATTTTTTATTCATCCTTTTATTTTTAAATGTAACGCTATATGCTTGGATCATTATCATTTATTTAGTTGATCGGATTTAATTACCCTTTGCTCTTAGTATGATTGTAGGCTTTTTTTTTATTTTTGTATTTAGTGATAATTGGTGGTTTTTTGGTTTGTGTCCTCTTTGCTATTCTGAATGCTAGAGCCGCTAATTATTTTTTTTTTTTAAAACTTTTATTTATTATATTGGATTCAGTGTTTAATCTATTGTCAATGTTTTAATATAGCGAACTACTGTGGTTGCTTTATATATTGTTGTTCTAGGCTTGTAATTTGTAGACACACCCTATTCAGTAGTTCTATTCCTGCGATGTGTATGCTGAGAACTAGAATTGTGCAGAATATCAATCAAATGTTAAGTCTACTATTATCATCTATTTTTTTTTTTTTTTTAAACACGCCTTTATATGGTTTTTATATTACGAACGATCCATCCTTTTCTGTCGATATCTATGAAACGAGAGGGGTTTAAGATATTCTTAGAGAGGGAAATGGATTTTGCAAAATTACGATGATTCGTCGCCTGTCCTCAGTCTATATTGCCCGCTCCCTCCTCTATTTCTATTCTACTTGATAGAATTAATAAGTGTTTTATTTTTTCCCTGTCACACAAAAGGTATTTATGGATTCTATCCCCATCATTCTACGTATTTATATCCTAATACTCCTTAAACACTCCCATAGCGTCACTTTGATGTCCCAGCGGCAACACATCATTATTATATTATCTTATTCGTATATCGTCAGGTAGGTGTACCTATTGTTATCTTCTTACCTCGTCCTACTGTTAGAATAATATATTATTATTTAGTTTACAGAATAAAGCAATACATATCATATATATACTTTCCATCACAAGTATCCGCCAAAATTTAATGTCCTATCATTCTTTTATAGTCTCGCTCTATCTTATACTTTTTCTGCGGAGACCACTTTTAAATCGCGGAGAGACGTGCAATTTGAAAACCGTTCACAACAATTCCATTTCTAACAAGGGCAGAGGCGGGAGTTGCAGGGAAGAGGGATTTGTGGATTGCTGAATTGAAGTTCTTTAAAATGCGTTACAGTATAGTTCGCAAAATGAGCATGTGACTCAATGGCTTTAGGTTTATAAATTAGATGTCTATTATTATAATTAATGTCTTTATTTCGTCTACTGTGTTCCTAGGTTTGTAAATTAGATTAAATTTAAATATTGCTTCATTAATATATTTCAATTTATGATTTCAGTAATTTTAATACAATTTACATTATATTTATTAAAAAATTTTAATTCAATTGACTAGTTTTTATCTTTTTTTCTCAATGTAGTGAATCATTAGTCTAACCGTATTCTTAATTCATTTGTTTCATTACATACAAGATAGTTATTTCCCTTAATTTTATTTTAATTATATATTTACTATTATATTTAATATTATTTTTTTATTTTAATTATTTATAGGTGAAGAAGTTAAATTTTATTTTATATATTTTATTTTACGGATATATTATTATTATTAATAGTTCTTATTTTATTTAAAAATTCTTTATTTTTCTTATTTTCTTTTTCTTTTCATTTTATTTTTTTACTTTTAATAATCGAATTTTCTGTAAAACTTAAATACATAATATTAACTATAAACTTAAGCGTTATCCTTACTATTAATTTTCTCACCTTTAATATTAAAATCATTACTATTTCTTAGTCTATTATTTTATTTATTTATATTATTATATATTGGTATATAATTAATTAGTGCATATATATATACTTGTGCCCGAATAATCAACACGACCTATACTTAATATAAATTTTTTGGTTATTTCCTCACACTCAAAAAAGTACGCATATAGTTTTCTTGCACTTCTTTCATTGCCTTACTTGATTGGATAATATTATTATTATTCATAATTATCTATTTTATTATTCTTTATTTACTTATTTCATTATATATTCTTCTTATAATTATAATAATTATTATTACTATTATTATTATTTATTATTATTTATATTACTTATTATATTTATTATTATTATTATTAATTATTTATAAATTATTATCTATTATTATTATCTTGTTGATTATAAATATTATTATTATTTCTTATTAATTATTTATTACTTACATTATTAGTATTTACTGTCATTATTTATTTCTCCATATCTCCATTATTATGTATATTGATTATTCATTTATTTTCATTCTCTCAATTCAGAATATATCTATTATGTACTTATTAGTTACTTCTTATTTATTATCTCAGTTGATCAGAGTTCAATTCATTATCTCTAGGTACCCGAATCTTTAATCCCAATCATTTAATTTCATTCATCATATTCCCATTTGCAATATGTTCATGCCGGACTTCATCCAACCATCCTATCTTATATCCAAGGTCTAGGAGAAAGAAATCTTTGAAGTAAAGACAACCTATTCAAAATAATATAAATCATATCATCATCATATCAATCACATCCATCTCCTCATCATCATCATCATCATCATCATCATGCACTCATCATAATAATGATTATAATAATAATTATAATATTTTCTTTATAATGACTAATAATAATAATGTGAAGGCGACATTTGATATGTTATGAAATTATTGTTCGATCATACCAGATAATTTATTATATAATAATAATATAATAATAATAATAATAATAATGAATAATAATAATAATATTATAATAATATAATAATTATCATAGATTAAAATATAATGATATTCATATATAATAATAATATATAATAATGATGATGATGATGGATGATGATTGATGATGACTGATGATGATGTGATTAATGATTAATGATGATGATGCGATGATGATGAGGATCGAGGACTGGGTTCTGATGATGATAATAATACAAAATCTAATGATAATAATTATAACAATTAAAATTCACGTTCTTACATTATAATGAATAATTATTATAATATAATATTATAATAATAATAATAATTAATTAATAATAATAATAATGATCTAACAAATAATAATAATATATAATATAATAATAATAATAATAATTACATATATAATAATTAATAATTAATAATAATAATTTAATATTATAATAATTAATATAATATATAATAATAATAATAATAATATATAATAATAATAATAATAATCAATAATAATAATAATAATAGTAATTACATAATTAATATAATTAATAATAATATATAATAATAAATAATTATAATAATTAATAATAATAATATAATCAATAATAATAATAATAATATATAATAATATAATAGTAAATAAATAATAATAATAATAATAATAATAATAAGTATAATAATAATAATAATAATAATAATAAATTTAATAATTGATTTCATAATACTTTACATATTTAAATATTTTACATACATATTTATTAATTAAATTAATTAATTAAATATTAAATATCTATTATTAATTAAAATATAGAATTTATAATATTTAATTAATTAAAAATGCTTACTTACTTATCTTATATAATTATATATTTATAAATAATTATATAATACTAAACAATTTTAATTATTTAATAATTAATATTATAAATTTATAAATTTATAATTATTTTATATTATAATAAATTTATTATATATTATAATTAATTTAATAATAATAATTAAATTAACTTTAATTAAGTAATATAAAGTTTAATAGTAATCATCATTAATATATAATAATAGTTAGTAATTATATTAATAATTATTTATTCTTAATACTTTTTATTTATTTATTATTATTATTTATAATAGTATAAAAATAATAATAATGATATAATAATAATAATAATAATAATAATAATAATAATAATAATAATAATAATAATAATAATAATAATAATAATAATAATAATAATAATAATAATAATAATAATAATAATAATAATAATAATAATAATAATAAAAATAATAATAATAATAATAAAATAATAATAATAATAATAATAATAATTATAAAAGCAAGAAAGAAAGTGCAAAAAACAAAAAAAAAATAAAAAACAAAAACAAAAAGAGATCCAAACCGTACACCGCGTTATATATGTGCGTATGTTTGTGAGAAATAACCAAATTATTTAGTTAGGCGTGTGTTTATTCGGGCACGTGCACATTCCTATAACCGAAGAGTTAAAAGGTGAAACAGAATGGACCGCCCAAGTGGGTAAAATAAAAATAAAAATAAAAAATAAAAATTAAAAATAAAAATAAAGGCAAAGAAAAAGAAATAAAAATAAAAATAAAAATTAAAAATAAGAACTTAAATTAAGAAGTAACTTCTTCACCTTAACAAAAAAAAAAAATAATAAGAAAAAAAATAAAATAAAAATTAACGAAATAACTCTTATGTAATGTAAACAATGAAAGGTTCGATGTTCACTACATTGAGAAAAAAAAAAAATTGAATAAAATTGAAAATTGAGTCGAAATCAAATTGAAATAAAAATTGAGCAAATTTAAATTTCAATTTCAGTGAACTCAATAAAGTCATTAATCAAATACGTAAACAATTATTGTTAAGTTCGATTAAAGGATTTTTGACTCTAGAACATTCTTTCATACGGTGGAAAGCAGGGCTGCGGAGCCGGCAAATTTTTTTCCGGCTCCGACTCCGGCTCCGGCTCCAGCATTTTAAAATTACCCGGCTCCGACTCCGGCTCCGGCTCAAGCATTTTAAAATTACCCGGCTCCGACTCCGGCTCCGGCTCCAGCATTTTAACAATACGCGCTCCGCTCTCGGCTCCGCTCGCAGCATTTTAAATTGTTTCGACTCCGACTCCGCTCCGGCTCCGACCCTTGTTTATAATCCTTCTTCATTTACACTCTGAAATATTCATTCTGATAAAAATTTTGAGGGTATGGATGAATTAAATGTTTGTTTAAGCACACTTCTTTATTAACTTAGAATTTAAAACTTAGAAATTATTTTTACAGAAAATAAGAATTTTAAGAAATACAGAAAAGGAATCAGTCACTTTTCTTTCACATGTTAATATAATTCATTTCTCTTTCAAGGTTTACTGCCTGTAGAGTTACCTAATATAAATTTATTATTTTTTTCTCTAAAAAGATAATACAATTCATATTTTAGATTCTTCCCATGAGTTAAGATAGGTATTGGTTGAAATATGAGCCTGAACATATATAACATAATTTATTCAAAACAGATTTTATATATGATATTTATATATAATATATATATATATATATATATATATATATATATATATATATATATATATATATTATATATATATATATATAATTATATATAATATATATATATATAATATATATATTAATATATATATATATTATATACTATACTATATATATATAA
>JABUQX010010505.1:22500-28512 GCA_015478945.1 Trachelipus rathkii
TGTACTTGCCTGCTTATATATATATAACCTTATGCTTGTATATACCATATGTATAGCATATATGTATATATATTTATCTTAAAACATATATATATATATACCATGTGATATAACTAACGCTTATATGTATATATATATAACTGCTATATATATATACTATCACTGCGCCTGCATATATATATCTTTCCTTTCATAACCATATATATATGCTATATATACTATACTTATCTTATATATATATAGGACCTGTTATGTTTTACGACTCCGTCAGTTTTGATATTTTTTTTTGTTTTGTTTTTAATATATCTTTAGTATATGATCCTAACTAAATCAATTTAAATTAACATTGACAGGACATGATTCAAAAAATATATAGGACCTGTTACGTTTACGACTCCGTCAGTTTTAATTTTTTTTTTAATTAAAGGAATACCCAAGGTAAACCGCAAAGATGGCAGAAGTCGGGTCTCTCTCGGCCTTCCGAGGGAACGACACGGGAGTGGGGATATTTCCCCCTCGGAAGGTCTCGGAACCGTTCACTTTGGTATTTGGGTGGTCCTCACGGGTTCACCGCCCTCCCACACGAAGGGTATGGAAAACGTCCCCCCTCTTTCCCAAATCTGACTGAAACCCCCAAATTTTTAGTATTTTAATTTTACCGTTTTTGTAATAAGTATACCTGATTCCAAATATGTGATGGATTTTTCTAACCAATTGTCGTACTTTTCGAGATTATTCATTTTTTTAATTTTATTGATATAAATGTGATTTTAAAAAAATTATTTATAATATTTAGAACTTTTGAATCATCTAATAAATCCACTACTTTATTTTCATTATTAAATATCATATATTAGCAATATGTTAAAAAAACAACAAAAGCTAAACATTAAAACTGACGAGGTCGTAAACATAAAAGGAGACCTATATATATATATATATATATATATATATATATACTGCTGCTATATATATATATATATATATATATATATATATATATATATATGCTGCTGCTATATATATATAACCTTATATATATATATATATACTATATATATATATATACTCTAAGAAAATAATAATAATAATCTGCTTAGAATAATGAAAGGGATGGTGCTTTCGTAAACTTGATGGAATGAAAATAGAGCTAGAGTGCGGTGGGAGTTAAATGGGCGTCGTCAGGGGAGCAGGGGTTGGCTTTGCTCCCTAAAAGTGTTTACTCTCTTCTCAAAAACAGCAACACCACTCTTTCTTGCGATGCAGAGAGTTTTTGAGTTACAGCCCTACATCATATGACTTCATTTCTTACGTACTAAAGGGAATAGCCCATAATATATAACTCAAAGGAAGGTCAGTTTGTACCGCAGGGCCACTGCTATACTCATTTAACTGATTTAGTTAAAATTAGTAGTATCGTTAATTCATACTAGATCCAAGACTTCTTAATTAGGCCTCGCCTAATATATATATAACATATATTATATATATATATATATATATATATATATATATACTAAATATATATATATATATATATATATATATATATATACTATACTAACATATATATATATATATATATATATATATATATATATATATAACATATATAACATCTATCGTATTTTATAGCAGTGTCTTGTCTCCGACGGAACAAAAATATGATTATGCTAATAAACTGCTTCTGTGTTTAAATAAAGTACTTTTAAAATACGGATATCTCATCGTAGGTCGAAGTTTTGCAATTGAAACGACCTCGAGAGAGCTAATATCTTGCTATAGTCAGGTAATCCACTCTAAAAATCAAAATGTTCGAGAGGTCCTCCAAATAAATTTTGTTAGCTCATTCCAACCGTCCTGGCATTTAATCACTTCTAAAAACAACCCTTTGTCGGTATACCTTATAGATAATGAAATAATTGCAAGTATAAATGATTGCAATTCTGATGAAGGGGCGTGGTCTCAAAATCTCTCAGCAAATAGGTCGAGTCATGGGAAGAAGGATTCATGATTCTCTTCGTCTGATGGCAAGGGGCTGAAAACCCCTTCTATCACATTTATATTTTCATGAATGGTGGTGATAAGTTTGAAAACTTATAAGCCACCAACACCACCCTGTGTAGGGATATAGTGTTTGTAAAATAGATAAATAAAAATAACCCATATATATATATATATATATATATATATATATATATATATATAACTAGCATATATATATATATATATATATATATATATATATATATATATATATATATATATACTCCTCTTTCCCAAAAGTAAGATATATATATATATATATATATATATATATATATATATATATATATATATATATATATATATATATATATATATATATATATATATAATATATTTATTTTTTTTTTTTAATTTTTTGTATAGAAAAAAAAAATTGCAGCGATCAATTGTATGCATATGGATTTAGGATTATTTTCTACTTTTATTGTAAAACTGGGAATTTTGAATAGTGACATCTTTAGTCTCAAATCAAAAAGAAATATGCTTCGTTGATTGCATCAGATGCCTTTTTGATCGCCTATGTGACAGATTCGTTTTTGTGTGTTCCTCCATTTTATTGCTGTAGAGACTTATAAGATCAACAATTTGTGAACTGTATTTTAATAGAAAATAAATGTGCATTGCTTATGAAGAACTTGTTTATCAACCTCCGTTAATAACTTCATATGGGAATATCTGTTTGATTCTTACACCCTCTCACGAGCCAACCGTTTTCGGACAACAACAATTTTGGTACACTAGTTAATTTTTATCTGCATGTCCATTCGTACGGATATATCTGGTAAGAGTTTTTCATAATTTGGGTTAGTGTGAGAGTGTCTATAGTTCCTTCAAATACTTTGTGGATGTATTTTATTCTTCCAATTATACCCTCATCTGTTAGCGTTAGGCGTGTTTTCTGGTGTAACACTGCAACTAACGCGGGTTATTTCTTTTGACGGGAGGCTCATAAGGACTAGCTTAGCGTTCATCTTTCACCTGGATTATTGTACCAAAATGCATTCACTTTCTTTTTTTTCTGGTAAGCTACTTTCATTTTGTGACCATACACATTCATATTTTATCAGTTCTCTTAGCAATATTCCCAAATTCAGTTCCTTTTGGGAAAAAAAAGAAGTTCGCCAATTCGTTTCTTGGCAATTCCTTGCAAGTGCCAGACGCATAGACCAATCATGTTGCGGTTAACATCGAAGGCTCCTAACAGCCAATCAGTAAAAGGCATAGAAAAAGAGCTAGAACTTTGGTACTGAATTTGGAAACTGAGTAGTGAAGAACTAAAAGATCTTGTCTTCCAAGTTTTAAAAGAGACTGAACCTTTCTTTCCGTCGACGAAAAAGACTTTGATGATACTACTCGCATAGCCATGCACCACTAGTACAGTAGAACACTCTTTCAGTACTCTCTGAAGGATCAAGACTTGGTTACAAAGTACTATGGAAGACGACAAGTTAAACGGTCTGGCTATGATGAGTGTACACAGAAAATTTGTGTTTGACAATTATGATAATTTTATTCAAACAGTAGTTGATAAATTTGCCTTGAACCCATGGAAATTACTTTTTTAATAATATCAATTTTGCAACTGCTCTTTATTGTGAATTTTCCATCATTGCATATTGTATTTGATATTCTATTGTTTTAATAAAATAAATATTTTTAATATTTAATCATTTAAATATCTAATCCCTAAATGTTTCCAGTTTTATATTCTTTCTTATATATATATATATATATATATATATATCTATATATACTCTGCTGTATATATATATATATACTATATATATACTATATATATATGCTATTCAACTATATATTAGTGATGGACGATTCAAATTTCCAGCCGATGCCGATTCCGATTCCGATACCAGTCAAAAGTGCCGATTCCGATTCCGATTCCGATTCCGATTCAATTATATATATATATAACATATATATCATATATATATACATTAAACATATAACAATATATATATATATATATATATATATGCACCTGCTGTATATATACTGCTCTTTCTTACTCTCTCTGCCTGCACTACTATATACGGGGATTTCGTGCATAAACCGCACAATTATTTGTATAAATCACCATCTTAAGGGTAAGGGTTCAATCCCACTTAGAGTCATGTGATTTACCATATATATATATATATATATATATATATATATATATATATATATATATATATATATATAGATGGCATCATTGAGAACTAGTTGCAAAGAGTGTAAAAAGCAAGGTAATGCCTGGAATCTTGCTTGTATAACTCCTGCAGCCATATTAGGTGCATTATCCCTTACTATAACAGGAATTTTATTAGCAGGAATATTGAATTCTTCTATAACATTTTGAAGACAATCACTTATATTAGATGCTGTGTGAGATACGTGAAAAGTTGAAACTCGAAGGATGGCATTTTATTGTTCATAGTTGCTAGATAACCAATGAGCAGGTAAACTTAAAAATGAGGTATTTGCAGTATCAGCTGTCCATCCATCGCTTGAAAGAGACAGGTATTCCCCTGCATTAATCTGATCTTGTATTTTATTTCTCACACATTCATATATATTTTTCACAATAGTTTCTTTTATATATTTTCTTGAAGGAATTACATAGTTTGGGCACACATGATTTATCAGTCTTATGAAACCAATGTCTTCAACTATTGAAAATGGTTGCAAATCCACTGCGATCATTTCTCCAATAGGTCTGGGAATCCTCTTAGATTTAGAGTCATTTATATGCCATATTTTGGTTTTGTTAATCAAAGTTGGTTGCTTACAACATTGCAACTCAGTTTTACTCCTTTAAGTTTCTGAAATATTTACCGTAAAAGATCTTTTCCTTTTCTGTCCTTGTCTTTCCTTTTCTTCTTTCTCCTTTAATTCTTTTGGATGCTCAGTATTTAAATGTTTAAGCATATTTGTTGTTGTAAAGCCACCTCTATTGGTTTCTCTTGATATTTGGATTTTGCATAATTTGAAAATAGTTTTTGATTGATCATCCTTAGCTATGTCGAACAATTTCCATGCTAAACTTTTTGATTTAAAAGGAATAGATCCTTCTTTGCTGGTTGATTGGTAACTGCTTGCCATGATTATTTATTATAGTAATAGCAATGTTAATTTTTAAGTTATTAATTTAAATTTTTAATATTTAGTATATATTTTAAAATAATAAAAATCTGAAAGAGTAAATTTATGAATATATATATATATATATATATATATATATATATATATATATATATATATATATATATATATATATATATATATATATATATATATATATATATATATATATACTGCTGCTGCTGCCACCTGCTATACCATCACTTTAAAAGGGATTTACGCCCGCAAATGAAATATTATGGTTTAAAACAGATTCCAGTTCGGGAAATTATTAAAGGTTTTCATTCAAAAAGAACAAAAGTCTGCAGAAATAAAACTGACTAAACAAAATTTAAAGTTCTATTTTAATTCCTTTAACTTTTATTTTCTCAATTATAAATTTCGAAGGCTCTAGGAAGTGTGCCTAAAGTGAAATTGGATAAGAAGGCACTGTGTGTGTGTATGCCAAGGTGATATTTTGAGAGAACGAACAACTTTCGATAACGTTAATAGCCTATCCGCCTAAAATCTGGACTCTTTCATAAGTGTGTAAATTGTTTAATAATATTCTTATATAACAAAATATTAATTTCATAATATATTAATTACATAATGTATATTCAATAACTCCAATTAATTACAAACCTACAAGGCAAATATATCAATGCTCACTTACGAGTTCACTGGTATATAATTATCAAAACATATTACATAACATGACTAACGAAACATTGCCAAATGTCTGCCTCACCATGACTGTCTAAAAATCTTAACATGATATCTTAGGCTCTACGTAAAGATGCGCCTCTCAATCCAGTTTTCTTTAATTAAATAGAATTAAGGAAA
>JABUQX010010506.1:17500-27500 GCA_015478945.1 Trachelipus rathkii
TTCGGATCCGAATCCTGCACCGGTGCTGGCTAAGGTGTGGTGCTGGGATAGTAAATATTTGTATAATAATACAGTATTGGTGTATTTATATATGTTATTGGACCTATAGATCTCAAATATGATGGTGATAAGTTAATAAATGGTGTCATTGGGTCCCCCAAAAGGGGGTTCTCTGAAGAAATGAATGGAATTCATAGAATAGGAAGGCTGAAATTTGGATAGTACATAGAAAAAGGAGAAAGGAATCTCAATCTGCTGAGTTTGAGTTGGCAGCGGCACTGGTGCTGGCTCCGGTGCGGTGCCGAGTTAGTAAAAATTTGAAAATAATACAATATTGGTGTCAAAATATATGTTTATACGATCGTAGAGTTCGAATATGGGTGTTTGAGGGTCCACCCCAGCAATGCGGGCTCCGTCAGCCGCCCCCGACCTCGCGCGTGCGCGCGTCCACGCGCCCGCAGGCGCGATCCGGCGTGAAACCGGTGCGTACGCGCTCCCGCGCCCACGCCCGCAGGCGTGATCCGGTGTGAAACCACCACGAGAACGCAAACGTGTTCTGTTTTCTTTTAATAAAATTTATAATTTTTTAGCTCTGACGAGTGAGCTTTTGTTTTCAACTTAATTTTTTTAATTTATTTTCAAATTTTTATTTAATTTTATATTTTTGGTTTTATTTGCTTAAAACATTTCGTTTTAACTAAAACATTGTATGCTTTTCATGTTTATAACCTAAAAATCTTTCTCTTTTATACAATCTAAAGCAGTAAATCAGTAAATCAGTAAATCAAACCACCCATCCTACCCTCACCACCACACCTATGATCTATTGATCTATTGATCTATTGATCTATTGATATATTGATTCAAGTCTCTCTTTCTTTAGTATAAATAAGCGGGAAAAGAGAACAAGTTTTTTATTTTAAAGCATTTATAACATAAGTGCAAACTACATAATCGTTGACATATAAATTTTTTACATCAAATACATTTACAAGTTTATTAAACGAAACATTGTTTTATGGTAAAAACATTTGATGAAATAAATACAATTATACTTCAACATAATATTAGAATTGATAGGTTGTACAGGAAAACATAAGGTCTTACATATTGAACATTATTAAATTTTAAAAAGAGATGTGCTACATAATCATTGACTTAAACATAAAATCTAAATGCAGAGAGTCAAGGAAATATATAACATTATTTTTATTCTTATACACAGTTATCCGGTGTCCATTGTTCGAGACATGCCATAGAGAAGTGTTGAAGATAAGTCCAGAGTCGGTTTCCAATTTCACTGAGCCGAGTTCATTACAGGCGAATACATCTAAAAAAATTCTTTCGTTTCGAAAGACATTTGATATTTCTTCTTCATTCATCTTTAATATTCAAGATTATGTTTCGTATCTATCAATCTCGATGATTTGAGGATGTTAAAAATTACACCAGAATCTGAGATTGGGGATGTCAAGACTTTGGACCAAATGTTGAGACTCAGCCCTGAATGTTCTTTCTTAGGATCTGAGATGATAAGGCATGTACAAGCTGAAAGATCAGCTGCTTGTGGAGAGCACTGCTGTAGGCGAATTATATGATAAGGTAATGAATGTCTCAGGTTGTGTTTCGCACTAAGCTGATACAAGATGAGATTCTATCACCTTGCGGGATTAAGCAGACGCAAACCTGTCAGTACCGGGAAGGTTAGACCGACTTCGCGAGAATAGATTCACATGTGTGTTGAGTGGTTTCTGACTAACTTCGTTGATAGAATAGAGGTCCGTGAACATTGAGACTGTGAACTGACTATACGTAGTGTCTATCTTTACGTGACTGTCTCATCGATTACGCAGATCTAGGGCAGTTGCGTGGGGGCGAAGATACGGGTACCATGGTTGAACCATGCTCATCATGCAGAGCTCTGATACCTCTAAGTCGAAAATGTGGGTAGAATTTAAAACGCAGGACTGTGTACCAAGTTCTTCCGCAGAATAGGGAGCCATTGGTGGTTTCTACAATCCGTATTATAATTTGCCTGAGGTAAAGCTACCATATGTTGACGATGTTAGGTATGATTAATAGCTCGATATATCCTTGGGTAAAGTTAAATTTTTTGTCTCGATTCTCTTGATTGGATATTTTGCTGTATCGGTCAAAAGAGATTTCTCGATTTCCATATGTTTAAGGGGAGATAATTTCACTTACTGTACACACAGATAAGGCTAAGTAATTTGAAATGTTTTGGGAACGGTAGTTGTCGGGCTCCGAAACTGCTAATGGATATTAAGCGCAAATTTGGGTGTAGATCTAGGTTATCTGATACGGGTGTCCAATGTAAGGTAGATAAGTCTTTTCCAGTAAGAATACTATCACCAGTTTCAACGCCGTATATTCGTACGTGGTTATTTTTTAGATTTAGCTGTGTTGTCCTATGTTTCTCTACATCTGTTTATAAAGTTGTAGATATCCACCTCGATTGCAAGATCTGAGAGCTGCCTAGCATGTTAGACGAGAAATAATTTAGGTAAAGTTTTCAATATAACTTCTATAAGGGTAAATTGCAGCTGACGCTCCTAGAAATGTTTCATTTAAAAACACTTTAATCTGATTAAAACATGTATATAGGAAATTTGTCTCGGTGTACACTGTGTGTTCGATGCCTGTGAGATCTGACCCCATTTTCATTTACTAACTTAGTCTTCAGATATAAAAACACATTTGATGGGTCAAGATATTGGTCAGAAGTGCCTGGTAAATTGAATTCGAGAGGGACATCCGTATTGGTGATTGCTTGAACAGGGTTAATACTAATAAAATTGGATTCGCTTACACTGATCTGCGTAGGATTCACGGAATCAGAGATCCAATTCGCTCTTACAACAGTCGGGACTGGAGGGGGGACGGAAATGCATCTTGCTGCTGCAATCGCTTGACGTATAATGAGAGATATGTTTAAACATTTCTTATATACAAAATAGATGCAGGCTATTATTATTTATGTAAAAGTTACCACTTATGACTGTTATTAGAGAGCGAACACGTCAATACATTTTTTCTTTAATGGTCCTTTCATATTCCTCTTTACAGGTTTTTTACGGCGACCTGCACCTTGACCAGTCATCTTGCGCCGTATTTTTCGTTTAACATTATCTAACATTTCATCAGAAGAATCGGCTAGTCGCCATTTTACAGCCATACGAGGGTGGACACTTCCCATAATATCCTGGATAGTGTCTATACCCGTCCTTGCTGCTTTTTTAGCTATGTATTTACCTCCTGATTTAAACAGAGAGATAGCACGTCGGAACAACAGAAGCAAAAACACCTAAACCAATAACCCCCTCTGCATTCTTGAACCCCTGAAGACTCTTTCTCTTTCCATTATAATTTAACGGAGCTTCCTTCTTATGTGTATTTTCAGCACTGCTTCCCAACTGTGAATGGGTATGGATTACCTTCTACGTCTCTTATATAAATACGAATTGAGCTCAGCTGAGTCTTACCCAGTGGTAAATAGTGAACATTAGGAAATGTTATAACTCTGTTTTCTTTAGAAAAATGAACTACTATTAACAAGGAGGCTTTAGTATTCCCAACATACTGATGGCCTTTATTATCTGTATAAACATAGGCCATATCAGGGTCTTGTAACAACTCACCAGGATCACATACGAAATGTAATGAATTAGGAAACGTTGTTTTTGAAGATGCTATATGGTCATCAATAGTAGGTAGGTAATGCAATAGAAGGCGTATAAAATTGCTAGGATTGTGATTATGACTCACCTCCTCTTCTGAAGGGTTTACTGTAAGACGAACACACTTACGCCACCATGCATAGGGTTGAAACTGGAATGTGTTGAAATTGTGTAAATTTACAGTACACCAAGACCTTAATGACACCAGCTCCATTACCTCCCCCTTTGATTTATTAGTACGAAATATCAGGTCTTGACATATTCGACTTATTATGAATTTGTTATTAAAGTGTCTAAGTACATTAAAGAGCAACTTTTATAATCCTCGCTTTATAGTAAACCTTTCAATGTAATATTCGATACCATCTCGTTTCTGTATATGTAAACTGGCTGTGTTACGCAATTTCAAAGTGTTTTTTACAAAATCATTACTTCTATAAATCATGAATGCAACCCTGGGACTGGTTACAGTCTCTATACTGGCATCAAGAATTATTTCACTTAACCCTGCTTCAAACATTTCTCGTTCGAGAGTTATAGGGTTCAATATTTCTGTATTAAACGTTTCTCTTTTTTCAGGATGTAGATCCATAGAGGTCGAGGAAGGTAACGTTAAATAGAAATAATCTTCGGTCGTCATGATTATTGTTTCTCAATTTCACATGCACTTATTTACGAGTTAGACTTTTTATACTATTGGAGGTTCTTTCGTATATGTACTTTACACACGGCTGTTCCATCTACGAATAGATAAGGGTTCCCTTCGACATCTCTTATATACACCCTTATGGTTCTAAGTTGAGGATTATTCAAAGGTATATAGTGTACACTAGGAAAACTTATAACTCTGATATCCTTAGGAAAATGTATCATTCTTAGTAACTGTGCTTTAGTATTTCCAACATACTGGGGTTCTACAATATCAGTGTAAACATACGCAACTCCAGGGTCATGTAACATCTTTGAAGGGTCGCAAGCAAAATGTAGTGAATTATCGGTGTAAATTTTTGAGATATACTCGTCCATCGTAGGAATATAACGTTATAATTCATTTAGAAATGAGGGGATATCGTTAATTCTCATTATTGTGTCATCACGTAAGTAATTACATTTAAAAAAACAATCTGAAGTATGGAAAATAAATAAACTTCTATCTTTCAAGTTTTTCTGCGCTTGGGACTTTAAAGTGATTAACACGTTGTCTTCGTTAACGGCTTTATTAATTAACTAGAAATACTAAATATTTACATATCCGGCTTGATCCAAATTGTTTGTTTAAGTCTATGAACACATCCGTGAGAGATTTATAGAATCCATGATTTATTAAATATCTTTCATAGAAATAATCTTTGTCTGCATGTTTAACGACCATCATATCTGTTTTAATTTTTAATTACGTTTTTGACATTCTCTACACTTCTAAATATTACAAAGGCTGTATGTGAATCAGGCATATTCTCGATATGTGCATCCAATACCATTTCACATAGCCCTATTATATACGTTTCTCTTTCGAGCTTTAAAGGTTTCAATAAATCTGTAGTAAAGTCCGATATTTTATTTTCCGGATGTAGATCCATAGATGCATACGAAGGCAATGTTAAATAGAAATGATCTTCACTCTCCATGTTCACAAAGTAAACTGATCAGTGTTTCTTAATCTCACTAGCATTTATATAACTATTAAACTTCATAGGGTAACCCACCCATTTGACAAGATACTGTTTTTTATACCTTTACCTTTAGATCATAATATTTTTCCTATTTTATATTCATGACTCTTAGGATCAAACCGTATTTTCTGTATTTCTTGTTTATAGAACCCTCCTTTTATTAGGTTTTAGTCCAGATCATCTAAGTACGTGCAGATAGTATAGTTTTAGACCGCCGCGTGCTATCTTCGCGGGGAATATCCTGATGGTATCTACTTAAAAACTTCTCTCGACATCCAGCTTCGTACCCTTTTCTGAAATTTTCATCAGTCCTAGACACTCACATAATCTCCTACTTTAATACCCGTGTTATCTTTTATTTTGCTCATTGTGTTCCAAGGTACAGAAGGTTTTGTTTTCACCATCTCTACAGGAGTATTCTTAAGTGTTCTATGATAAGACCTATTATAGGAGTAAGCCAGGTCCTTGTAGTATATCGAATAATTAATGTTTTCATTTTCATGAAATACCTATGCAATCTTTCTTTTATGGTTATTTGCACTCTTTCAACTATTGCAGTTTTATTAACTGAAAATGTGTTGTAGTACCCTATATCATACTCTGTAACTATTTCTTGAAACTCTCTACCTAAAAATTCTGTACCTTTATCTGTCCACATCATTTCAGGATATCTGCCCTCTTCATTTATAATTTCTCTTACTGCAGCGGCAAAAGTCTTTGACTTTTTATCTTTTAAAGCCTTTAACCATAAGTACCTGGAATATACATCTATCACAAAAAGAATGTACTGATACCCTTCATTGTAAGATTTATATTTCATCTTTTCAGTCGTCTAGTTGCCAGACATTATCTAAGTGAAGGGCTATGGTTTTTCGCGTTGGAAATTTTTTTCGTATAGGTTTATGCAGCGTAAAAGCATCTCCACCTTCTAAATATTTTTTCAATTTTTTTTTATTAATTTGAGGAAACTTTGAAGCGAACCTTGAAAAACCACCGTAATTGTCAGGTTGTTTTACATCAAAGTAATTTTATCGAACCACTCCTTAGCTCCATGGACTCAAATGACAATAAAAACATATTAATTTATACTGAAAGGGTTAAAAAAAACGAATGTCTATATGAAATATTTTTATTTATAAGTACAAAATAGTATTAAAACCTTATGGCTATATGAAATATTTTTAAATTACAAACAGAACAACCTAAAAACAAAGTTAATGTATACATAGAGATAACATAGTTTATATGCATTATTTTAAATTACAAACAATACAACGCTGTGAAGAGTACAATAAATAATTAGGAGCTAATCCATTTTGAAACGTTGTATGGTTTTTTTCTTAATCTACCTGGGCCTTAATTTAGTGTTTTTAATCTGTCCGATGTAAAAGAAGGACCGGAAGGACTCGCGTCTGGTCTAGGGGACTTTGGAATATTATCCAAATCCTTCAACCTTTGTTTATTCTGGATTAAAGTTCTCGGAAAATTAATAGTCTGAAGTTCATGTTTGATTCTGTTCCATCCTGTTACAGGATCCTTCTTCCAATCACGCGAAAGATTTGATATTAGATCAACAATATTCGAACCGTCAAGTGTTTCTCCGTCAATAATGATTTGACCGATATCGTTCCATGAAATCTGGTCTTTTAAAAAATTATATAGATCTAAACCGTTTCTTTACCTCTCATTAGTAAGCTTTCCTCCAGTACATTTTTAAAATTATCTTCTCTTTTCACTTCAATCTTAGTATCTGATGGTATAGTTGAACCTTCCTTAGATGAATTACCTAATAAAGCTTTAAGATCTACTAATTTTTGTATAGCGTTTTGATATAGGATTCTTTTTTCATGAACATTAACGTCAGAGTTTAATATTTGACATAATTCCTTCTCGTAATTATTTAGCTGCTCAACTTTCGGATCATATAAACTCAAAGGTTGCTGTTGGACCAACTGTGGATAAGGGTAATACACAGGTTGAGGCTGCTGGAGTATTGATAAAGGTTGTTGTAGCGACTGTTGTTGTTGTTGTTGTTGTTGTTGTTGTTGTTGTTGTTGTTGTTGTTGTTGTTGTTGTTGTTGTTGTTGTTGAGGTAGAGCTCCTTTATTATTTTTCATCTTCTCATAATCGCTGTAAGTTAAAACCACTATCTTCTTCATTATTGAGCAAGCCACTTGGTTATCAAAGGGGCTACGACTGAAAAGACCAAAGGTAGGAACAGATATTCACCTTTCTGTAATAGTTTCTTTTTATTTGTAAGTTTTCTTACGTTAGCAGCAAGTTTTTTGATAATGTTTCTATGACGGCGCAACTTTACCCTCTGAGGTCTGTTTAAAGGAACATTTCCTTTAATAAGATTTAGGCATACTTCGGCTATACATTGAACAAATTTTTCATCTTCACAGATTAGCTAACGTTTTTCTGAAGATTTCAGGTTTCTAAATTTTCTCATAAGAGGTAAATAATTTGCTACTAGAGTACTCATTGTTCAGGTATGTATACCGTCTCAGCTTCGTTAGGAAAGATATTTGTACGCAGAAACACTCTATGCGTATTCTTAGGGTGAAGCTCGCAGAGTAAATAACCGTGAGGTATAGATGTAACTTCTTTATATACTTTTAGGAACTCTTTACGCTAAGTAGGGAACATTTGTGTGGCGACAACATTGACTTGACTCATGTCCCTTCTTTGTCCGAACAAGATTAAATAATGTGTGTTTAAAGATACATCACGCATATACCTATTCTGATGAAAGATATTCTGTTTTATAAAAAATACAGTGACGTTTAAATGATGAGAGTAAATTGTAAAGCTTCTGCAATATCCTAATTCAATTTATGCATCAAATCGTCAAGGAGTATAATTTTATGACTTGGTATATATTGAAGAGATTTTATATCGTATAAACCCTCATGAAATTGAATTACATCTTTGTAATCATTAAACTTTTCTTGGTAAATACTGTAGCACCATATGATTTTAAAAGGTTTTTCTTCGAAAATCCCAAGCTCTTTTAAAATATTTCATAACAGAACGATTTTCCCACATCCTGTATGACCAGATACAAGACACGTATGCGTAGCAGGAGCACGGAACATAAATTTACCAACATCCATACTAAGTTAACACCCGAACACTAATGAATAACAAAAGGTCTGCCCTTATGTTATAAATGCTTTAAAATAAAAAACTTTTCCTTTCCCACTTATTTATTCTAAAGAAAAAGAGACTTGAATCAATAGATCGATATATCAATAGATCATGGGTGGGGTAGGGAGGATAGGATAGGTGGTCTGATTTATTGATCTACTGATTTACTACTTTAAAGTGTGTAAAAATGCAAATCTTTTAAGTTATAAACATGAAAAGCATAAAAACATTTAGTAAAAGCAAAATGTTTTAAGCAAATAAAACAAAAAATAAATAAAAAATAAATAAAAATTTGAAAACAAATTAAAAAAAATTAAGTTGAACAAGCCTCACTCGTCAAGCTAAAAAATTTAATTTTATTAAAAGAACAACAAAAAAAACGTTTGCGTTCTCGCGGTGGTTTCACACCGGATCTCGCCTGCGGGCGCGGGCGGCGGGCGCCGGGGCGCGGGCGCGGGGCACGCACACTACCGTGTCGGGGGCTGCTGACGGAGCAAGATGGTGGTTGTTTCTTTAAAAGCGTATTCAAAAGTGCCACTCGTGCAGCAATTATATTTTGACAACGCAATATTGTATTATTATACAAATATTTACTAACTCGGCACCGCACCGGAGCTAGCAGCGGTGACGCTGCAAACTCAAACTCAGCAGATTCAGATTCCTTTCTCCTTCTTCTATGTTCTATCCAAATTTCAGCTTTCCTATTCTATGCCTTCCATCCATTTCTTCAGAGGACCCCCTTTGGGGGGACAACCTGACACCATTTACGAACTTATAACCATCATATTCGAGATCTACAGGTCCAATAACATATATAAAGACACCAATACTGCATTATTATACAAATATTTACTAAACCAGCACCGCACAGGAGCCAGCACCGGTGCAGGATTCGGATCCGAATCGATCCGAATCCTACTTACTCATACCTCATAAATACCATCTAAAAATTTCAACCTTCTACGGTCATTTCAATTTTTGGGGGAGCAGCTCTGGGGTACGTAACCTTATCTACAACGAGGTTACGTCCCCCCCTAGCGTGCCTCCAAATTTTAGCCTTATATGATAAAATTAACCATGATAGATATATAATAATAATAATAATAATAATTATAGATAATAATATATAATAAAATAATCTAATATAATACTAATAATAGATAATAATAATAATAGATAAAAATAATAATAATAATAAAATAATGAATACAGTGAATAATAATAATGAGATACGTTAAGATATAATATAATAATAATGAATAATTTGACTCACGATATAGACAATGATCATAAATCTTTAATAGATAATAATGATAATAATAATAATAATAATAATAATAATAATAATAATAATAATAATAATAATAATAATAATAATAATAATAATAATAATAATAATAATAATAATAATAATAATAATAATATATAATAAAAATAATAATAATAAGTATTATAATATAATAAATAATAATTAATATA
>JABUQX010010506.1:40000-60321 GCA_015478945.1 Trachelipus rathkii
ACTATCATCTGAAATAAAATACAAGGAGAGACTTCAGGTTAGTTATAGCAGCTTGGTTCTTACTTATAAACAGGAATGGAAGGACTTGACTTCCTTTATAGACTATAACCACAGTCTTCATTTTATTAATGCTAATATCAAGAAATATACAGATAAGGTATCCCTTTCACAAAGCAAAAAGCTTCAGTCATTGAACATAGAAGCTCCTCGATTTCATCCCTCAGATAGTGTCATATTCAACTATTCCTCATATTCATTGTCAGAAAGAGAAAGTAACCTGTTATCACTTGGGTTGCAATTCTGCATACCTTACTTTAAATTTAACTATTAAATATTTTTTATGTTTTGAGAGACTCCTTACAACAACTCAGGTACGAACCTATATACAAGAGCAACTTTCTACGGGTTTGTGACTCGATGAGATCTATAGCCAACAAATACTTCTACACTAAACGTAAATATATCACCCATCCTTTTTTCAGTAAGGAAGATCGTCTTATTTTGAGAAGATTAGGAAGTAACAAGGAATTGGTGATTTGTAACCCTGACAAAGGTAGGGGTGTTGTTTTAATGAACAGATCTGATTATATTGGAAACTATGAACGCAGTTCTTTCTGATACATCGAAGTTCAAAGAGGTAAATGTGGAACTTTCCAGAATTATAAACAAAGTGGAAGATAAGATCAACAGGAAGCTGAGAGAACTAAAATCACGTAATATTAAATCTAATGACACTTATAACAATGTGTATGCAACTGGTTCTTCATTGGGCATTCTTTACGGTTCCCCTAAAGTACATAAAGCAAACTGTCCAGCTAGACCCATTTTGGCTGCATATAAAATGCATAATTATCAGTTGTCCAAATATCTATGTTCACTCCTCCAGCCTTTATGCATCTAATCAAATAAAAAACACTACCGTCCAAGAATTTATGATTTCTTTGTTGAGGAAGTTGGCGTCAACTCTCTTCCCTGCAGTATTCTAATTTATTGGTTTATTTTGGGACTGTGGGAGATCTTTATCACTTAATGTACCACTTTAATGAAAGCCATTCAATAATACCCAACTTTGTGTCTTTCACAATATTCTGATGACACATTTTGGTTTTGATAGACAGTCATTCACTGACCTACGCAGCTTGACCGAATCGAACGATGTCGTTTTTTTGTTTAACAATAAATTATATACCCGACGGAGATTTGATGGTGTTGCCATGCATCGGATCATAGGACCATACGACATTTGCTGCCTATCTTCTGAATGCTTTGAAGAGATGTCTTTTTGAACATATGCAGTGTCCTAAACCAATATTTTTTATATCAGACCTACTTTTCTATTATGAGTGACTATATTTTTGCCAGATCATAGACCGGAACCGTGCTGGTCAGTTTTGCATTTAAATTCAATTACTGTGCACCTATTATATCAGCTTCCTTTTAGATGGCATGAGACAAATGACTCCTGCCTTTGGCATGTCTATAAGAGAGAGACTCCAAATTTTCTACATAGTATACAGAAAGAACAGTTCACTCCTCAAGGTACCACTTTATGACGTTTTTCACACCCATAGAAGTTTATAACTATGCCGGCCCATACCCTTACAACAGAGCTTACAAAATTGCTCTGATTATATATCTTTCATAAAGAATGTTGATTTTTTAACAAATACTTTGTACAACAACTACCTCTTGGACCTGATTTTTAAACTCATCAAAAGGTTTCTCCAAAATATTTATCAACCAAATACCGAACCCACACAGTCCTAAAAAAAGACCGTACTACGTTTCTCAGTCCGTTTGTTGGCCATACTGCTGTCGCACTCAAAAGGAACTGGAGTCCTCTCTTAATCACTCGTCCCTCATATCCGCTTCAATATTATTTTGACTAAACTCTCAAAATTGGCCTCTTTTCAATACAAGACCGTTTCCTGCACTGTTTGGAGTCAAGAGTCGTTCCTATAAATATACCTGTCCCTCGCTGTGGAGCGAGGGCTCTATATAGATCTACCACCAGCTTCTCCGTTCTCGAGCATTTGTGCCCACAATGGGCATTAAGTCACAGAACCTTATGACCTCGTCTACAAAAGAATTGTTCTCCAATTAGAACTATTCTGAGCTTGCTCATCTCTGACGTTCGAAAAATTTGAGTTGCTTTCCTCTGCCTGACCACACAGCTTTCTGATTCTTGAACTCCCTTATATATTGTCAATAATCTATAAACCCCCTCTAAACAGTAATAATGAAAGCAGCAACTCAAGTTATTTACTGTATAGTGGTACCAGTTCGTTAATTATCAAATTCTCGAATTTCTTCTTCCATCGTTTCAAAACGAACTTTGTCTACCAACTAAATTTTTTTAACTCCGCCCTCAATTGTAACTTCAGTCTGATAAAATTTTGTTCTACATCTTGTCCACAGTTTGCTCCTCTGCATGTCCTAAGGTATAACTCAAAGTGTATCTACTCTTTAGTTATTTTTTTTTAAGCCAATATCATTATAAACTTTTTACCTCATATTTAGCTAGCTGATTTGGTATTGTAGTAGCCTATTATTATATTTTATTTTGTTATAAATTCTAATATTAAAGAAATCTTATTTTTTATTATTATTTTAATTTCTTTTTTATTTTTTTTATTTTTTTTTTTTTTATTACCTACTGAGGATATGAAAAAAAATTCATATAATTAAATGTAAGGTTTACCTATTATTTTATTATTATATATTATTAATTATTATTTTTAATTGATTATTAAATTATTAAAAATTATTATTAATAATTATTATTATTATTATTATCTTTATTTTAATATTATGATTTTTATTTTATTTTCTTTTTAATGTAACTTTTATTAATATTTTTATATATATTATATAATTATCATTTATTATTTATCATATTATTATTATTATTCTTATGATTATTTTTATTATTTTTTTTTGTTACTTTGTTATAAGCATTTGTGTGTTTGTTCTTTCCTTACTATTTATTATTGATTATTATTATTATTATTATTATTATTATTATATTATTATTATTATTATATTATTATTATTATTGTTATTTATTATTATATTATTATTATCCTATTATTATTATTCTTATTATTATATTATTATTATTAATTCTACTTCTTTGTTATTTGCATTATGATTGCTATTATGAATTTCTCACTATGTTATTATTAGTTTTTATATTACTGATTATATTAGCATGTTTTATTATCTTTTTATTCTTTTATTGTCTTCTTTATTGTTCATAATTTAGTTTTTAACCTGTTATTTTTAATTTTCCACTTATAAATTATAGTTTTAATATGCTTTATAGACCTGATGATGACACTGGTGGTGTCGAAACGTTGTCTTAATAAATGTTCAGATATGCATTGGTCTTGAATTTTCATCTATTTTTATACAAAGATCACACAAAGTTTTATAATATTTATATATATATATATTAATATATATATATACTTTTAATATATATATATATTATATATATATATATATATATTAATATATATATATATATATATATATTATATATATATATATATATACTAATGTATCTAGTACTATAATATATATATTATATATATATATCATAAGTTATATATATAATATTATATATAATATATATTATAATATATATATATAATATATATTAATATATATAATATATATAGTATATATATATAATAATATTTATTATATATAATTTAGTATATATATATATAGTATTTATACTGGTGTGTGTGTGTGTGTGTATTAGGTCGTGTGTGGGTGTGTTTGTGTGCGTTTATTAATGTGGTTTGTGTGGTTGTGTGTGTGTGGTGTCTATGTGTGTGTATATAGTGATGCAGCAAATGTTATTTTTTTCGCATCCGCCGGAAATGGGAAGTGAATGTTTGATATATATATTAATAATATATATTATATATATTTATAAGATATCTACCGTTGTTTTTCCTGATGAAATAATGCTTATCATAATAGATATAGAATCTATACTATATATATATATAGTATAAATATATAATATATATATATAAATTTATAATAATATAAATAAATAATATATATATATATAAATAGATCTAATATATAAATTATTATATACTATATATATATATATATATATATATATATAGTATATTATATATAGTAATATATTTATATATAATATATATATATATATATAGTATATATAATATATATATCATATATATGGGACATCTTTCCTATCTAGGCTGATTTGGTCTTGCTGCCCCCCTTAGGGATCATGGGGATCTTGCGTGGTGGCGCTTGACATATCCAAGAGCTTTTGGACGGGTTTGGTCACGCGTACTGCTCTCAAGCTCCTTCCTTTAGGGTCCTCTTCTATTGTTGCCTTACTCTCGTCTAGTTTTCTCTCTTATCGCTCCATATCAGCACTGTTGATGGAGCGACTCTTTCTCCTTTCCTGTAAGATTGTGGTGTTCCGCAAAGGAGTCCCATTTATCTACTCCAACTTTATACTACTTTCATCAACGATCTCCTTCAGCTGCACTTCCAACTCTGTTTCACTCTTATGCGATGACTCAACTTCACTCTTCTACTCACTTCAAATCTGCTCCCTCTTTCTCTTCTAGAGTTCCTCCGTCTCGAGCTTTCCGATTCTATCCTTGTCGATCGTAGGATTTCCGGTGGGTCAGTGCAACCCTTGTATAATTGCAACTCTTTAAACTTCATCTTTCTCATACATAAAGCCCTCTCAAAGACACCTCCCAACATTTCCTATTTCATTCGGGGATTTTAACGGTCTCTCCTGTAAATACACATAAAAATTTAGTCTTCTAAACAATAAATTGTCTTGGAAACCTCATGTGTCAATGATGCTAGAGGTGGGCCTAAAGAAACTGGGAGTATCTGTTAAGGTTTTCGGGAATTTTTTTCCTCTGCACAGCTTGCTCCGAGTTCATATAGCTAGGGCTTATTCGCTGTGTTTTAGAGTACTTGGGTTCTCGTGGACATCTGGGGAGGGGGAGGTGGCTCCGGCTCCACCTTCTAAGTATATAGTCTGAAGCTAATAAACTGTTTCCCTACTTCGAACTCTCTTGAACAATCTTTCTCTGCGACGTGACGTTGGCGCATCTATCTCTTTTCTTTAGGTACTGCAACGGTATATGCCCAAGGGAGTTGGCAGTTCGCATTCCACCTCCATTGTGGCTTCCCTCGTAAAACAAGGGGTGCATGCTCTCGCATGAATTGGCTGGAAGACCTCGTTTCGCTGTGGTGCTCCTGCTTTTTCCAGCCTACTTCTGTTCTGTGGATCTCCTTCGCCATTTTTTTTTCCAACTGTATTTAATCTTCTCTCTTTAAAACCCAGTCTGCCTCTCACTTAAAGATTTGGCGTTAGGCTTTTGGGCTTGGGTGGGGATTTCCTGTTTTTAATCTCCTCCTGGCTCCCCTCGAAAAGCGACCGCCACCGCCGTGAGTGGTGGTATCTGTAACATATATGATATATATATAAATTATATAAATAACTCTATATTATGATATATATATGATATAGTATATATAGTATACTATATATTATATATATATATAATAATAGTATATAAAATATATATCACTTATATTTATATATATATATAAATATATATAATATATATGAATATATATATATTATATTACATATTTATATATATATATATATAATATCATAATTATTATATCTATTATTTTACAAACACTTAATCCCGCTTAAGCGTAGTGGTAAGTGCAGCTTCCCTAATTCATATTTTCCTTCATACTCGCCCCCACCCACCTCCTCCATTCCATTCTATCTCTTGCCAACACCCTCCTACCTTCCTCCCCCCTCATCCCTCTCTCTTCCAGCATTTCCTTTATTCCATCCTTCCACCTTCTTCTTGGTCTCCCCTTCCTCTCCTTCCTATTCTCCGCTCGCAAACTCTCCTAACCACCCTCTGTCCCTCCATTCTTTCCTGATGTCCAAACCATCTTAACCATTCCCTTCTCCGCTCTGTCTCACAAACCATTTTCCCAATGCACATCTCTCTCTTAATCACCCTATCTATCCTCTCTCTTTATCTAACTCCCCATACCGCTCTCAACCTTTCATCTCAAACACTTCAAACTTCTTCTTGGACCCATTCAACCCCCATTTTTCACACCCATATAGTACCGCTGAACCAAATTTTTTCTCAAAAAACATACGTTTATCTTTAAGTTTATGAATAATCCCCCCTTATCCATTCTTCGCCTCAGACCACTCAATGCTGCTCATTTCTTCTCCTACTCGTTGATCTCTCTCTTCCTCATCCTCCTTCATTACCCAAATCACCATCCTAAAATTATCTGAAACCTTTAATTCTTCCTGAATACTACACCTCTACTTAATCTTAACCCTCCCCCTCATTCTGTCACACACACACTAACCTTTTTACTCTTAACCTGATTTATCTTTCCAGCACCTCTTTTGTTCCACACAACTCCTGAACTCTTCACAAATACTCAGCCCTTCTGAATTCTTCGCCACTATGGCAGTATCATCCGCAAATAGTAATCATGTTCACTTCCAATCTATCACCCCTTATCCATCAATTCCAACCCTCTCCCCTCCCTCATCATTCTTCTGCAGACACTCTCCATAAATAATTGAAAAGCCAGGTAATTACACATCCCTGTCTCAACCCTTTCTCACCCCAAATATCTCACTCTCCCCTCCTAATACTCACTCAACAACACATTCTGCTATTCCTAATAGAAAGGCCTAAATACCTTACCCTAATTACTCCTACTCCATATTCTCCCAGCCCTCCATACGATTCCCTCGCTCTTCACTCTATCATAGTGCTTCTCTCAGATCTAAAAAACACGCATACACTTTCCCTTTTCCTCTCTATACTTTCTCCACAAGCATCTTCAATGTGAATACTTGATCCACACACCCCTTCCCACCCTAAATCCTCCTTGTTTCTCTTCCCCCATTCTCTCTTCCGATAAATCTCTCACCCTCTCAATAAGTATTCTCCCATACACTTTCCCTACTACACTCAAAAAGACAAATACTCTATATTCCACACTCCATCTATCCCTTTCCCTTTATACAGGGGAACCAAGACAACATCCCCCCAATCCTGTTGGAAACCTCTCCCCTCTCCAAACATAAATATATAACCTTACAGCATTCCTCCACCCCTCTGCCTCCAATTCTGTAACATTTTCATACTCACACCATCTAGACCTAGTGGACTTTCCTTTTTTCCTTTAGTTAACTCCCTAATAATTTCTTCCATTTGTAATTTCCATATCCTTCCCGCCCACTTCCCCTCCATCCTCACCTCTTGTAAATCATCCTTATATATATCATATTATATATATATTATATATAATATAGTATATTATAATATTTCGTGAACTCTACTATCTATAATATATATATTATATATATATATATATATATATATATATTATACCTTTATCTCTATATATATATATATATAAATATATATATATATATATATATATATATATATATATATATATATATATATATATATTCATATTATATATATATTTATATATCATATATATAACATATATATAATACTATAATATATTACTATAATATAGTATATATATATATATATATATTATAGTTACATATATATATATAATATATATATATTATATATATATAATATATAATACATATATATATATATATATATTATATTATAATATTATATTATATATCAATATATATATAGTATATAATATAATAATATATATATAATTATATATATATATATATATATATAGTATTATAATATATTATATATATAATTAATATATTATATTAATATATATAATATTATATATATTCTTAATATATATAATATTATTATAGATATAATTCTTAAAGCAAATGATTGCTAGTGGTAAATATTTTTCAGTAGGATGGGGCTTATTAATAAGATAAGAAGAAAAATCATCAGTTACAAAATCATTTCATTTACCACGTTAAATAAATATATATTCTTGAGCTTCCATTCCTAAGCTAGACCATTTTTCAAGAAGAAGTATATTAATATAACTAACATGCAAAAAGTAAAAAATTATTTAGTTTGTATATTTTAAAGTTTGGATAATTTAATTTTTATTTTTAATTGTGTGGTGCTAAAATTCAGATATTGTATTGTGTCTATGTTATAATCGCCTTTTTGCTTATTAAAATTATTTGAATGATGATAGCAAAGGATATATGAGTTTCCATTTTGTAGATTTTGGTTACATTAAAATAGGTGGTAATTATTGGTTCAATTTAAGAATGATTATAAGTAGAGCAATGTAGTGCAGGGAAGAATTTTGATATTGTCGTGTAGAAAGTCATGTTTGTGTTGATAAAGGCGGAGTGTAAGATCACTAGATTCACCAATGTAAGGGAGTTTATAACTTTCAGGAATTTTGTAACCATTGAGAGAGTTCGTAGAATGATGGTTGATTAAATGTGTGGTTTAAAGGGGTATTTTAAGATGAGGATATTTAAGGAAGTGAAACTTATAAGTTTTTGGGGAAAATATTTTTAATGTCGATTAAAGGAAAGTTGAGGTAGAAAAGGAAAGAGTTAGAATTATAGGAAAGTCGGTTAATGGGCAGGCATGTAGTACGGTTTTTGTTTCTCTTTTAAGCCTGATGGATGATGTAGAAGGATAAGAAAGTTTTTTTTGAAAGTGGAGGTAAGAAAGTTGAGTTCGGTTGAAGGTAGGAGGGAGAGCATATGAGGAAAGCACGTAAGAAAAGGGAAGAAAGTACGCTGAATTTAGTATTTAGATTATGTGAGGAGAACCATGTATGTAAGGAAGGGTTGATGTCAGGTTTCTGAGGGCTCATTAATGAAACTAATTTTCAATTATTACTACCCTTCCCTCTCATAAACAACTTCTATCAACCTCACCTTGAACCATATTTCTTCGCAATTTAATAAATTCCTTTCTTCAAACAATACTCCGGTCTTAGCATTGGCTTTCCTCTACCTCCTACTCCATAGCAATCTCTTTCATGGAACTTATGCGATATTACGACAGTCCTCCTCACCCCCTTATTTTAGAGTTACTTAAATGGTATCGTTAGTGTAAATATATCTTCGCCGCCGTTCCCTCCTACACAAACCCTCAACTTATCCTTAAGTGGATGATCGAATATTTTGCTCGAGCGTAGCCTAATTTCTCCCCCTAAAAATGGACATATAAATTCGGATTTTCAGCACGATTTGACTATATAAACCAAACGTAGGCTTTTTTTTTGCCCTCCAAAAACCGTCGTTTCCAGTGTTTTTTCTGGTACTTGTTGTATTCTTTCAGAATTTTCAATTTTTTTCAATAATCATGTTTTTTACTATGTTCTCATAGTCAACTTTAGATTTTTTGCGAAAGTGACTTCAACGTGAAATAGTATAGATGGGGTCCCATTACCTACAATAATTACGTTGAAGATTTTCGAATTTTTTTAGTTTTGTGCATAGCGTTGCAATTACACCATTTTTGAATTTGAAAAGTAAAAAATTGACTTTTTTTTTCTTTCTCATCGATCATCATCAATTTTTCAGGGACTTGTATAATCGGGCGAGATATACCTTGTTTTACTTAAATAATTTTTTTTGTATATGCAATAGGTTTGGATTTGTTTTTGGAACAAATTTAAAAAAAAATATATTTTTTGAAATTTTTTTAAAAACTTTCTATTGAGTATACAAAAAATTTATCTAAATAAAAAAGATGCATCTTGCTCGACTTTACAAGCCCGGAAAATTTGATGTTGATCGGATGAGTAGAAAAAAATATGTCAATTTTTCACTTTTCAAATTAAAAAAAAATGGGTTTGGAAATTGGACAACGCTGAGCACAAAACTAAAAAATTCGAAAATGTTCTACGTAATTATTGTAGGTAATGGACCCATCTATGCATATTTCAAGTTTGAAGTCATTTCGGAAAAAAATCTGAAAGTTGATATGAATATAGTCAAAAACATGGATTTTGAAAAATTGAAAATTCTGAAAGAATGACTACAGTCACAGAAAAACACTGGAAAACGACGTTTTAGAGGGCAAAACTAGCTACAGTTTGGTGTTAGTAGGGTCAAAATTGGCTGAAAATTCCGAATTTTATGTCCATTTTTAGGGGGGAGTGAAAATGGGGCTCAGCCCCAGCCAAAGATTGAAGCATCCACTTAACTTCACAAACACTATCCACCCTAACATTAAATTCACTATTGAACACTCTTAAAACGAGATCTTACCGTTTCTAGATATTCTCATGACTTGGTCCACATCTAATATTAATTCAATTCACTATTTCAGTAGAAAACTTACATCAACCCTTCTACATCCCACTGTTCTCCTCACATAATCTAAACACAAATATTGCCATTCTTCTACCCTTTTCCCTATGGAGAAAAAGAACATCCACTTCATACCTTCAAAAAAGACCAATTTTTAACCCTCCGCTTTCGAACCTTTCTTATCTTTTTCATCACCAATTCGTATAATACTAACTCTTTTGATATAACGATAATTTCCTCTCAATGTCAGTAAAAATATTTTTCCAAAAATTACACTCATTCCTCTGAATATCCTCCTTAAAAAAATCATGTATACAACGCATTTATGCACCAACCTCCCTGCGGAGCACTCTGCAATGTGTTTATAAATTCCTGCAAAGATTGTAACTCCCTTTACATTGGTGAAACCAATGATCTTACAAGACGCATTTCGCCTTCTTAACACAACATGACTTCTACACGACAATCAAAATTCTTTCCTGACACTCTTCTTATAATCATTCCATTAACATTAATAAGGAGCGTCAATCTTTGGCTCCGCGTCTGAGCCCATTTTTACTCCCGCCTAAAAAATGGACAATAAAATCGGAATTTTTCAAGCCGATTTGCTTGATATATATGGACAGCCAAAATGGTGCGTTTTTTTTGCCCTCTAAAACGGTGTTTCCCGTGTTTTTCTGTGACTGTAGTCATTCTTTCAAGAATTTTCATTTTCAAAATCCATGTTCTGACATTTCATATTCAATTCTTCCAGATTTTTTTTGCAGAAATGATTCAAACTACTTTTGCATATTTACAAACAAATTTATCCAAGTTATTAATTTTTCGAAATTTTTAGTTTTTGTGCTCAGCGTTGTTGTCCAATTTCCAAATCCATTTTTTTATTTGAAAAGTTAAAAAATTTGACTTTTTTTCTAGCTATTACCTAATTAATGATCACAAATTTTCAGGACTTTTATAGTCGGCAAGATGCATCTTTTTTACTTAGGAAATCTTCTTTTGTATATCTGCAATAGGTTCTTGGATTTGTTCTTAGGAACAAATTTCAAAAAAAAAAGTTTTTTTTGAAATTTTTTTCAAAATTTCTATTGAGTATACAAAAAATCTTATTCTTAAGCAAAAAAAGACTCGACCGTCGCTCACTATACAAGCCCTGAAAAATAATGATGTGAATAGGAATTCAAAAATAATGTCAATTTTTCACTTATCCAAATTAAAAAAAATGGGGTTTGAAATTGGACAACGCTTGGACTTTTGTAGGTAATATAAGGGACTTATTTTCACCCTTGTTGGAGTACTGTTCTCGACAATCTGGGGGGGACGGCTTCCGGCCTCCACCTCTATATATAGCCTGAGAGAACCTAATAAACCTGTCCCCTACTTTTTAAAACTCTCTTTGGACAATCTATCTCTGCGACGTCAACGTTTGGCGTCACTATCTCTTTTGCTTTAGGTACTGCAACGGTATATGCCCAAGGGAGTTGGCAGTTCGCATTCCACCTCGGTCCATTGTGGCTCCCTCGTAAAACTAGGGTGCCATGCTCTCGCATGAATTGTGCGTGAGGAGCCGTCGTTGTGGTGCCTCCTCTTTTTCCAGCCACTTCTGTTTCTGTGGAACCCTTGCATTTTTTGTTCTTCAACTCGTATTTAATCTTCCTCTTTTTAAAACGAACGTCTGCCTCTCACTTAGAGATTGCGTTATTGGCTTGGGTGGGATTTCTGTATTTATTTCCTGCCCCCTTCCTTGAAAGGACCCAGCCCGTGAGTGGTGGTATCTGTAACATAATATATATATATATATAACACTAGTATATATAGTTTCGCCACTCAATATCATAATATTATTATATATAATATAATATATTATATATATATATATATATATATATATATATATATATATATATATATATATATATATATTATATATATATATATATAATAGGTAAAGCAATGATCGCTAGTGTAAATATTTTTCAGTAGGAGGGCCTTATTAATAAGATAAGAAGAAATCAGTTAAGAAAAATAATTTCATTTACACGTTAAATAAATATATATTCTTGAGCTTTCATTCCTAAGCTAGAACCTTTTTCAGAAGAAGTATATTATAAACTAACATGAAAAAAGTAAAAATTATTTAGCTATGTAATATTTTAAAGTTTGGATAATTTAATTTTTATTTTTAAATTGTGTGGTGCTAAAAATATCATATTGTATTGTGCCTATGTTATAATCGCCTTTTTGCTTATTAAAATTATTTGAATTGATGATGCAAAGGATTATATGAGTTTCCATTTTTGTAGATTTTGTACAGTTAAAATAGGTGGTATCATTTGGTTAATGTTAATGAAATGATTATAAGTAGAGCAATGTAGTGTCAGGGAAGAATTTTGATTGTCGTGTAGAAGGTCATGTTTGTGTTGATAAAGGCGGAGTGTAAGATCATAGGATTCACCAATGTAAAGGGAGTTACAATCTTTGCAGGGAATTTTGTAACATTGAGAGAGTTCCGTAGGAAGATGGGGTTTGACAAAATGTGTGGTTAAGTGGTTATTTTAAGATTGAGGGAATATAGGAAGTGAAACATAGTTTTGGAGAAAATTATTTTTAATGTGATTAAGAGGAATTGAGGTAGAAAAGAGAAACGTGATAATTGAAAGTAGAAAAATGGAGGAGTTGTAAGTAGGTTTGGTCTTGCTCTTTTTGCTGCCTGTTGGATTTTGAGGAAAGTTAAGAAAGTTTTTGAAAAATGGTGGTTAAAAAGTTGAGTTCAGGTTGAAGGTAAGGAGGGAGAGCATATGCGGAAAACATCACGTAAGAAAAGGGAAGAAAGTACGCTGAATTAGTATTTAGATTATGTTGAGGAGAACCAAGTGTATGTAAGAAAGGGTTGATGTATGGTTGTTCTTGAAACGCTTCATTAATGATAACTAATTTCAACTTATACTACCCTTTCCCTCTCTTATAAAACAACTTATCGATCTAATGCTTTAACTCAAGTTCTTCGAATTTAATAATTCTTTCTTCAAACAAAACTCCGCGGTCTTAGCATGGGTTTCCCTCTCTCTCCTACTCATAGCAATCTCTTCATGGAACTTATCGAATATTATCACATCCTCCCTCGCCCTATTTTAGTTACTAAAATGGTAATGTTATGTAAATGATATCTTCGCTGCCGTTACTTGTTCTATGACCTTTCGTGCAGTTTGTCACTTCAGCAAACCTTTTGCTGTAACGCTAGGAAAAATGAAGATATTCTATTGAGCCTGTAATAAAGCTTTCATCTCTAAACTATACTTTTCTCTATTTCGTTTTCCTAGATTTTCTTTTCGGTAGTTATATATAAGATCATGTAGAGGGACATCATTTATACTTTAAAACAATCAATTGTGGCATCCCTCAGGCTCTGTTCTATTCCTAACTCATTTTTTTACTTAAATTTTTTTTACTTTTGTTAATTACTTACGATTAACAGTGATTCGATTTCAGAGGAGATGCACATCTTTTACTTATATAATTTCTTGTAAAATGCAATAGGTTTGATTTATTCTTGAAACAAATTCTAAAAAATATTTTTGAATTTTTTTTTTAACTTTCGCTTAAATTAAAAATTTGTTCATAAAAGATTTATCTGCCCGACTATACAAGCCCTAAAATTTGATGTTGATCGATGAGTAGGAAATATGTCAATTTTTACTTTTCAAATTAAAAAAAAAATGGGTTTGAAATTGACAATGCTGAGCACAAACTAAAAAAATCTGAAAATGTTCTACGTAATTATTGTGGTAATGGACCCATCTATATTATTTCAAGTTTAAGTCACGCACTTGAGAAAACATAAAGCGGTTTTGAAAATTGAAAATTTGAAAGAATGACTACAGTCACAGAAAAAACACCATAAATCAACATTTTAGAGGGCAAAAGCTACAGTTTGCGTTTATATGGTCAGCCGGCTGAATTTGATTTATGTTCATTTTAAGGAGGAAATAGCTCAGCCTAGCCAAAGATTAAAGCACACTCTTTACTTCACAAACACCCCACAAATACATACCTAAAACAGATCTTACCGTTTCTAGATACTCTCATGACTTGGTCCACATCTAATATAATCCAATTCAATATTATAGGAAACTTACATCCAACCCTTCTTACATACACTGGTTTCCTCACATAATCAAACACTTAAATTGGCACTCTTTCCCTCTTTTCTGCCACATATGATCTCCTCCTACCTTCAACCTGAACTCCTTTATCCTCCGCTTTCATAAACCTTTTCTTATCCTTCTTATATCATCAATAAGGCTTTAAAAAGGTCATCCCTCTTACCCTCACTTCCTTCAACTTCATTAAAAAATATTTTTCCAAAACTTTACCTTTCACTTTTAAGTTCCTCTCTTTAAAAAAAAATCATTATACAACGCATTTATCACCCAATCCCTCCTACGGAACTCTCCAATGTGTTTAAAAAATTCCCGGCAAAGATTGTAACTCCCTTTACATTGGTGAAACCCATGATCTTACACGCCGCCTTTCTTAACACAAACATGACCTTCTACACGACAATCAAAATTTTTACCTGTCATTACATCGCTCTATTTATAATCATTCCATTAACATTAATAAGGGAGCGTTCAATCTTTGGCTCGGGCTGAGCCCCTTTTTCACTCCCCCCTAAAAATGGACATAAAATTCGGATTTTCAACCAATTTTGACTATATAAACACCAAATTGTAGCTTTTTTTCCCTCTAAAACGTTGTTTTCCGGTGTTTTTTTACTTTGCTATGGGAAACAATATCGAAGTAATCCCAAACCACACTGGATAAGAATGCTATGAAAAATTGTTTCAACAGTTGATTTCGAGCGAATATACTCACAATTACGAGCCCATCAATATTAATATTGCTAGATTTCGATTGTGATTCAAATTACTGTCACTACCTTGAGACAGAACTAATCAGCTCATTCTATCAATTCTCACAAAAGTTGTTAAACTTAAATGTTCATCTTCTAAGTTCTCTTGAGATCTTTCAACTCCAACATAAATTTTGCTGCATGGAAAGTAACTTCTATTATTTTTTCCTTTCTAATATATACATACACATACATATGAGAGAGGAGACATATATATATATATATATATATATTGACATACATATCCCACTACCGTATATTACATTAAAGGTTGAGTGAAGCATATACATATATGAGCATATATTATTATACATATATATATTACATATATATATATACATATATATATATTATTGTTATTATTATTATTATTTTTTGCACCTTTCCTGAAAGAAAAGAATCGCTGGAATTGTACAACAACAATTTTAGCTTTTCTTGTTTTACAAAATTATAGATATTGTACGGTGTTATTAAAGTACTGCATGCAAAAGTGTTTTATAAGGTAGTTTAGAAAAAATAGAATGGGGTTATGTTCCAGACTTTACCAGTGGAGTACATGTAAGACTGAGCATAGCTGTTAAGTCTGAGGTCAGAGAGAGCATAGAGAAATAGGAGACTGTGTAGAAAGGTGTGTCGCAAGAACGCTTCTCAATGAAATAGGTATGTGATTGAGGAGTTCAGGAGAGCAGTGTCCGTTATAATAGCGATGAAATAAAGAGATTGACTCGACAATTCGATGACGAAAAGCCCTAGACTCAACCATTTGAAGAGGAGCAGTGTGAGGAAATCATTCCAGATGTGTGAGGTATTACTAGGTAACGACACTCTGCAAAGACAAACAAACGTGCTGGTGCAGAATCAATGCCTCAGAACACCGAACTGGAAACTTGTTTATCAAAGCAGTAACACAAGCAACGTCGCGAACGCTCCGCCCAACGCTATGCACAAGCCGCCATCGATCGAAGGCTCTGCCTTCGCAATGGTGCCACCTTGGAAAAGTGCTGGGTCGCAATGGAAAACACGGCTATAAAATAATAGTATATAGGCTGCTTCCACTAAGGCCACAGAGGAAAGGAATGGGAGGAAGTGCATGAAGGAAGGATTACTGAAGCGTCCATATGAGCTAAAGAAGGTGCTTAGCTGTGTCAGATTTTACATGAGAAACGAGCCATGTGATTACAGAACAACCTTGTTCTCAATTCCCAAAGAAAGCAAAGCCCACACACACACACACACACACCCCACACACACACACACACAAACACACACACAGGCAGACAGACAGAGAGGAGAGAGGATGAGATGGAGGAAAGAGGCATATATATATATATATATATATATATATATATATATATATATTTAATTTTAGTATCCTATTATTTTTAAACAATATCTTTAGGTTCAATTTTTTTTTGTATTTGTAAAGTAAGCTTCTTATTTAAAAAGAACATTCTATATTTTAACTCATTTAAAATATACTTGACCGTTAGAACAGCAAAGACTAGCGGCTTCTTTATTGTATTTTTTGGCTTTACATAAGCGACAAGTATTTTCTCTGTACGTTCCTAAATTGTCGTGTATAATTTCCTCGGCATCCCGTATACTGGCTACACAAAAACGTTTTCCGGGTATGAGCGCCTCTTTGCTACTTTTTATCTCGCGAAATTTATGGGGATTGCTTTTAATTTCTTTTATCTTTTGTTTTGCTTCTTTGGCATCCTTTTTAAGCTCCTGTCGGGTTTGTCGTAATTTAAATTTTTATACTTGCTTTTATCTTCTTTTCGTTTTAATTTTTCCTTTAACAAATCTTGGAAAAATTGTTCCTCTTCTTGTCGTTTGACGACTTCAATTACATTACTTTCATTGTAAGAAAGTTGGAAAAGGTGGGCGGAATGTACTATTTCACTCTTCACTTATTCCTTCATTTCTTCAAAATCTTCAGAGTCATTAGTATCAGAATCCTTAGATGTTATATTCGAATCTTTTTCTTGTGGTTTTTCTAAAATCTTTAGATGATTGAAAGAAATGGAGGGCATCACACCCGACAGTCTAAAACGTTTTCTTTTTTTATATTTGTGATTATACCCATCTCTATAATTGTCGTTATTAACTTCAGAAATTTCCGAATCATAACACATATAAGATTTTTGTTGATCAGAATCTTTACTCGAAGAGGGAACAGAATGGTCAGGGGGGGGCTCGAAATTATATTCTCCTTTTCTCCGTTATATACTGAAGCAACGGGTTCAGCAATTTCATTAACCCGACATCCTATTTCAATTTTATTTTATAGATTAGCCAATAATGATTTCAAAATTTATTTATTGACTATATTCGTAGAAATAAAATGATTTTTAAGTTCGTCAATTTTTTTATGAGAATTTTTATTCTCTAAAGGTATTGATTCCATAAATTCCTCAAACAATATCGTAAATGGATAATCAGATTTGGTGAATGATTTTTTTATTTGCGGCAATTCAAATTTATCTACACCCTAGTGAAATTTATTTAAGTAATAGTAAAACCTTTCGCTTCTATACTTCAATTCATTTCAACATTGATCTCTCCAACGAGAACATTACAAATCAGGCAAACTCTCTCCCAAACCTAATGTTATCAAATGGTTTCGTCAATTCCATAACGCTACCTACACGTCCAAACAACGTCAAAAATAGATCCTTCCGTGGGGAACCTAAATTGGAACGTTAAAACTTTCATAATAATGATATGTCGGATCACTTTCCATGTCTTGCAAAAAAATGATATTAATAAATTGCATTACCCGCCACCATAAAATACGGCTGAAATACATAAACAAAACGAATGAAATTGACTTTTCATTCATACAGCGAAAACATCTGGCATCGACGGTATCTAACTGTCGCACACGAAATGCCACGAATCCCATTCCACAAACAGCAATGAGCCGTGAATTCAAACCCGCGTTACCAGCTGAAAGTAACCAAAATTTAATGAAACTTTTAAACAACGGATAAAAGATAGAATAAAGCAGTTCTAAAAAAGCAAAGAGAAAATCATCATCACTCTGCAATAAACCAGGATTGCAACAAAGACTCGAAGGCCACTTTGGGTTTAACTGAATTATTAATCAACACAACAAAACTCCACAATAAAAGAATTCGAATTTAAAACAATCAGTTAACAAACTAAACCAAACAAGACAGCAGACGGGACTAAATCAATACTTTTCAAACGTCTGGTATAACCCCGTCAAACATCACATGAACCTTTCTCCAGGACTATTTTTAGTTCACGTCCGGCGTAATCTGATGAAATGCAATATGCCTCATTCTATCCCTAATCACATCTCAAACTCGCTGCCAACATAAGCATAATAGCCAGTCTCTTTTTTAAACACTGTCAATGAACTATTTTATGAAATCTTCCGGAAATATATTCACACAGCAAAAGTGATCCCCATATCTAAAAGGAGACCTTTGCCTAGCAAAATTACAGACTACAGTTGTTGCTAAACAATGATTTTCAGGTTATTTTAGAGTTTGCTTCACCGTTAACAGAATATTTATATCAAATATTCCCACGATTCACAATTTGTTTTGAAAGACGTTCAACTGTTGATGCTTTATTTGTTTAACTGAAAACTATACAAATATATAAAATAAAGACTCCTCCCCTGCTATTATTATTAGATTTCATTAAAGCTTTTGACAAGACACTCCATTAAAATTAACAAAATGGGCTTCTTTGAAGGGACAAACTTACAATGGTTTAAAAGCTACGTAAAGGAGAGATCTCAATACGGAATGAAACTAATTCAGCCACACCTCAAACATCAACCGGCGTACCCTTAGGGCTCAATTCTTGGACCGTTTTTTATTTACTCTTAATAATGATTTTTAATTAAAAATTTTTTTTTTCTAGTCTCATTGACAGACGATACCTCCATTTTAATAAATGACAAGAATGCCGAGTCTCTCGTAAAGCAATAGACACATTAACAAAAATAATGAAATGGGTAGATGTTAATAAGCTATCTTTTAAATTTTAAATAAAGGATTTGATATTAATTTTAGCAAGCACAAACCAATGAACATTTAAAGAAAACAATAACAGAACGAAATAGCTGCAACAAATATTTAGATTACAATTGAGAATTGAGATGAAAGCAGCAGCAACTTATTAGAAGACTGTTTCCAGAGGATATTATATACACAAATGTACTGTACCTCTTGACTTTGCAACATACTTGTCTACTAATACACCTCACTTACTCTACTGTCTTCCCATTCACGGCACACCCAGTAATCACCCACTTAAACTCCATATTTATTTGGCTGACATGTACATCTTTATGCTCATACACAACCATTTGTCTAAACCTAAAGATATTGCAGTTTAAAGATTTGCTAAATATACATAAAATTATCCATAATAATGCATGTGACTTCTTGCTAGCTAATTTTCATTCAAACCAAGTACAAGTGTATAAATCAAATAAAATCAATACTTACATAAACCTCCCTTCTGTAGGACTAAAAAGCCACTCAGTCAGCCACAAAGCAGCTTAACCATAACTCAATGCCATTAAGACATCAAACTGAAATAGAAACCCCCTTCCAGTAAAATTAAAAATTGCACGAATATTAATAAACAACTAACCAAACGAACTCACCACACACACACATTATTTTCATTACTATTATTATTATTATTATTATTATTTTTACATATGATTTTGTTTTCACTATATACAAATATATTATGATATGATATTAGTAGTATGTCGATGAGACTAATTTATCAATACTTAATGAACAGCATTTAACAGATTAGTGATTGATATTAGAATAACATTTTATTATTAGAAACCTCAGATAAATTATTGTTTATATTATTATTATTATTATTATTATTGTTATTATTACTATTATTATTTTGAAGCGGCGCACTCCGAAAACGCGAAAGCGTTTCCACGACAAACGCGAAAACGGTTAAAACCCGCGTCCGACGAAAATCAGCGAAAGAAGCCCACGATAAATGCGAAAACTGTTAAACACCCAGAAAACTGAACGAAGCGCACAACAA
>JABUQX010010507.1:10000-12500 GCA_015478945.1 Trachelipus rathkii
TTAATTTTATTATTAATTATTATTTTATTTTTTATTTAAATTATTTTATTTTTTTATTTGCTATTTTATTTATTTTTTATTTGATTACATTATTTTTCTAACTTTTTTTTTTTTTTTTTTTTTTTTTTTTATGCAAAAAAAAAAATTTAAACTTTGGTTAATTTTTATTTTATTTCATTTAATTCTTCAGAATTTTTTAGTTAATTTTCCTAAGTTCTTTTGTAAGTTTATTTATCAATTTTTTTAATTTCCTTTATTTTATTTTATTATTTTATTTTTTAAATTTAAATTTTCAAACATGAAACTTTATAATGCTAGCAGTTATTCTGTGTGTGTGTGGGGTGTGTGTGTGTGTGTGTGTGTGTGTGGTGCTTGTGTTGTCATTTATTCTTCATTACAATAGTTAAGTTAGGACATTAAAAATATCTGAGAAGCGTAATGTTCCTATAAAATTAACAAGATAAGTTAAAAGATACGCATGAAAAATGTAGTAGGTGACGTTTTGTATTCTATGTTAGTACTTTACTGTTGTTAATGTGGAACTTTTTAACAGCTTATTCGTGCTTAAGTTGTTAGGTTTGTCGTTGTACATTATATTTAGTTCAGGTGATGTTATGTTAGCTTTATGAATGTGTCAACTTTTGTTCGATTGCATAGTTTATGTGTTAGCATAGGTGTGACTGTGTGTGTGTGTGTGTGTGTGTGTGTGTGTGTTTCTGTGTGTGATGTGTGTGTGTTCATTTATTCTAAGTCATTACAATAGTAGGTTAGACATGATAAATCTTTGGATAAATGTTACTATCGTATTTATAAGTATAATATCATTACTGTTTACATAACTGATTCTATGTTCTAACATGTAATATCGCAATGGCATTGCATCTTGCAAGAGATAACCCATGCTTTCTAAATGTTGAAAGACACTGACATTCTATTTTCAAATTCATTTTCTTTTTATAAACGTTAACTAATATAACTTTTTTCCTAAGTTGAAACATACATATATTGTTTACTATTTTTTATAGGTTAAAATGGACCTAATACTTTGTTTAATTTATTAATTTATTTTTATTTTTTATTCATTTAATTATAATAATTTTCTTTGCTGTTTGTTCATTTTTATTTTTTATTTTTTTATTAAATTTATTTTCAAACTTTTTTTTTTTTTGTTAAGTTTATTTTGCATTTATACTGTGTTAATTTTTTATATGTTAATTTTTTAATTTTTATCTTAATGCTTGTTTTTCTTAGAAAGTTTATTTTAGATAATTTTTCTCTTAAAAACTCTTTTTTTTTTTTAATTTTTATTTCTTATTTTTTTTTTTAACATTTAATGTCGTCAGATTGAACTTTGATAATGAAATAGCAGTTTATTCTGTGTGTGTGATTGTGTGCAGTGTGTGTGTGTGTGTGGTGTGTGTGTGTGTGGTATGTGTGGTGTGTTCATTTATTCTTTAGTTCATTACATATAGTTAGGAGGATATGAAAAATTGCTTGATAAATCTTACTATGTTAATGTAAATTACATTAATGTTTAAGATATGCATTGCAAAAGTGAAGTAGGCTACGTTTTGTGATGCTATGTGTTACTTTACTGTTGCTAAGTATTGAACTTTGTTAATATTAGCAGTTTATTCGTGCGTAAGTTGTTAGGTTTGTCGTTGTACTTTATATTTTTAGTTCAGGTTATACTATTGTTAGCGTTATTAGTTTGAAAACTTTGTACGTAGCATATACTCGTTGGTCAGTGTATAAAAGAACTTGATTTTATGTTTTGTTATCCCAAAATTATACTCGAAAAAGTTACTTGAATCAAAGATCAAAGATCAATAATCAAACTAGGCCCAGGTAGGGTGGCGGAATGGTGATGGATGGGGTTGATTTATTGATTTACTGATTAACGTATGTAAAACATGGAAATTTTAGTAAAAAATTTGCTAATCAATAGATCAATAGATCACAATTGACAGGAGGGTGGCTGGAATGTGTTTGATTTTCGATTACTGCTTTAGGTATAGTAAAACGAATTTGTAAGTTATAACATAAAAAGAATAAGGAAATTTATTTATTATTAATATTTTATTTTTATTTTTTTTCTGATGGTTTGAAACATTATTTCGAAACTACAAACCCTATAAACCTATATAAAGACACCAATATTGAATCATACACAAAAATTTAATAACTCGGCACCACAGTTCCAGCACCGGTGCCACTACAAACTCTGAATCCTTCCTCAGACTCCTCCTTCCTCATTCTTCTTTCCTCTCCTTCCTCCTTCTCCTTCTTCTTCTCTTCTTCCTCTGTTTTGCATTCCATTGCATTTCTTCTTCTTTTTTTTTTCAACTGGGGACCCCCTCCGGGGTTCCCTGGACTCAGAGCCGAATCCGACTCCAACTCCGTCTTCCGTCTCCGACTCCTCTACCAATCTCAAGTTCATTTCTACATCAATTAATTTTTTTTTGTGGGCGCGTCCCCCCTTACAAGGGGACGCGCAGAA
>JABUQX010010507.1:42500-47500 GCA_015478945.1 Trachelipus rathkii
TTTTATCAATATCAAATTGATGCGCGCAGTTTGGCAATAATATATTCCCCCGGTTTGATGAGTATTTTTTACCTTGTGCGGTACTGTTTGGCCCCAGCCCCGAGTGTAAGCGGGAAGAGCGCGGCATGTCCTATGAGGTGAGTGCGAATATTCACCATAGGACGTATTGTTGTGTTCTTCTTTTAAGCTCATCGTGGACTGGTGGTCAAACACTTGCACGTACATCTGCTAGGGTTCAGGTTCAATTCCCAGCAGTGTGAAATACTTTAGGGGCGTTTTTAAGAATACAAATTGAATTACGCGCCGTTTGCTATTATTTATTCTGTACAACTTGCCCACCTTGTCTTTAAGTATTTTCACCTTGTGCGGTACCCAATTTGGCTATAGGCAATTTTCAACCTTGCCCAAGTTGCGGCTACACAGGACCTATGTCAAAATTTTATTTTATATTTTTGGGAAAATTGGCTATCTTAGATAGTCAACTTTCACCAATGTCCAAGCTGTGGTTACACATGAACGCTGTCCAAATTTTTATCTATATTATATAACTTTGCAATTTCGAAGAAAATCATTTTTGTATGCAAAACGATTTCCTTACGGAAACATTGACTAAGATCTTAGCGGACCTATGTTCGATTTACTCCGATCTACTTTCACTTAATAAAATGGGTTGCATCCCGGATAATACTTTGCATTGATAGGAATGTAAAATATGTTATTGCAATTTTATCTCGTTCCATAGTGTATGTCGGGGAATGTAACAGTATTCCCAGATATATGCTTCATGCGACTATTTTCATTACCCAATTCTTAAAGACTGTTTTTGCTTTTATAGGATTTGGGTCCTAGGCTTAACTACGTTAAGTTTTGACCTGATTTTATTGTTGTCACTGGTTGGAAGAAGAGTAGGGAGATTGAATAAAATTTATTTTTAAGTTGTGGACATGATTCTCCTTACACTTCAATATATATATATATATATATATATATATATAATATATATATATATATCATATATATATTATTGACATATATATATATATATATATATATAAAAACATAAAGGCATAGAACCCAGTCGTCTTAGACGATGGTTTTTAAAACAGCATGGCATTACCTTTCAGGCTTATCAAAGAATGCTAAGGTTAAATCCGTGAATTCCTATATTGTGAAGGACAAACTCGGTGAACGTAAAATTGTTGTGTTTCAAGATATCCTAGTGTTATATATATATATATATATATATATATATATATATATATATTATATATATATATATATATATATATATATATATATATATATATAATAAGTATATATATATATATAATATATATATATATTATATATATATATATATATATATAGATAGATAATAGATAGATATATATTCTTAAAATTAAAAAAAAAACATACTGTAAAATTAATTTTCAAATTATCTTTAAACATTTATTTTGAAAAATACTGGAAACAGTTTTGAAAATAATTCTTAATTAAGTTAGTTTCTAAACAGGTAATGAATTAAGCGTTATTTTTGTTGAATTTAATTTATATATTAAAAAAAATGCCAAATTATTTTTCCAGTTTGATAACTAGAATTATACAACGCAAAATGATGTCTAAATAACGACGTTAATTTAGAACTGTATGTAAGAAAGTGGATTTTATGGAAAGGTTTTGATAAATGTTGAGTGGAACAAACGCAAATATTGTTCCATCGCTAATTTTTAAAGCTAACAAATAAATTAAAAGAACGTCTTTCTGTGTTCTAGCTTCTCAATAGTACATTTTCAAACATCGTATATCGGAACATATCGGTCTTTAATCTGCCCATGGTTCTTTATTTTTTCCTAACTCTTCTGGTAGAATTTGACAAGAATCTGGCATATATATATATATATATATATATTATATATATATATATATAATATAATATATATATATATATATATATATATATAGTATATATATATATATATATATATAATATATATATATATATATATATATATATACACTGTCCTGCATTTTTGGACAAAAATGTTGATGTTTGGGAATGAAATAGTGTTCCTATACGTATTTTCCGTGCTGATTTTGAAAATGATATTCATTTTCTCGTATCACGTAAGGATTTTCCACAAATCGCAAAAATATAATAAACACGACATTTTTTTAATGGTAATGATAAAGCTAGGTATTTCTGTGATTGGAGGTGCATAATGCATAGGTAACAGCTACAATAGGTTATACCACATAGAGAAACAATGGTGATTACTGTATGAAACTCGAAACATATTGAATACAAATACGATACGAGTAAACTTACCATTTATTGCTGAAATTTTCGTTCTGATGTTCTATGTCAACTTGTACCTTCTTCGAAGCTTGTATCCCTTTTTAACATTTAACAATAGTGCGCAAGCATGTTAGCATTCCATCTGCCTTGATACCTTTGTTCCATATCCTTTATATCCTGATGGAACCGTTCCCCTTGCTCCTCGGAAACGACCCCTAGATTTGCAGGAAAAAAATCTAAGTGAGAGTGTGAAAAATGTAATTTAATACTCATGCGACAACTCAAAGCCTCCATTTTCTCCAGCATATTTTCTACGATTGATTGGTAGTGTACATCTTTCGTATTCCCAAGGAATCTCTCAATAACGGTCTTTATAGTATTCCATACCTCTAACTCACATTGTGTCATTGTTGATTCACACGTTTTGTCAAACATCAACTTTCGGATTTTGGGTCCAACAAATAGTCCCTCCTTAACTTTAGCTTTAATAGAGGGGAATTTCTGACACATATACTGTAAATTGTTCATGTCCTTGTTCGAGGGGCATACCAAAATTGTTTCATGATACCTAATTTAATATGCAGTGGGGGAGTAATACATTCTTTGCATCGACAAGCGGTTCGTGGACAATGTTTCGTACAGTACACCAGGAGTAATACTTTTACGTGCGGGCCACTGCTTCCGTTTCCAGTGATTGCTAGTGTCACGACTATCCCATTCGCATAGAAAACATGGATATTTCGTGTATCCGGACTGAAGTCCTAGTAGCATGCCAATAACCTTCAAATCACCACACAGAAGCCATCCATATTCACTATATTTTACTTTCGCCAGCATACATGCAATATTGTCATAGGTTTCTTTTAATTGTACAGAGTGTGCTATAGGTATTGAAGGGTGTATATTACCATTGTGTAGTAAAACCCCTTTTAAACTACGTTTGCTTGAATCTATAAAGAGTCTCCATTCCGAGGGCTGATAATTATGTACACCGAAAAAAAGCCATTAGGCCATGAACATTATTGCAGTACACGAGGTCATCGTTCTCCGCAAAATAGATAAGTAAGTCCTTTTCGCGATGTCTATACCATGCAAATGTTGTTCCCGATGCTAACACATGTTTCCTTTTCAACCGCGAGCCAAGAAGTTCGGCTTTGTCCTTTGACAAATACAAATCGCGGACTAAATCATTCAGTTCATTTTGGTTGAATTTTGAGGGGGTGCTATCACCTTCCTCGCAAGTATACTCCTCATTTCCCGCACTATCTTCATCTAACATCGGTTCCTCATCGCTTGACCAAGACACTTCCCTTAGTGATGAGGGCAGCAACGGAACGGGTAGTGAATCGCTATGTGGTATAAGTCTGATGGCAGATGGTAGGTCGGGATATATTAAATTTTTGATATTTTTAGCATTATATCCACGTACATTCACCATACGCTGAACGACTGAGACTTCAATCACATGGTCGGTCTTCAGCTGAAACACATATACGAACGAACCAATCTCCATAGTACCAGAGGACGAACGCACATGCCAAAATGTCTAAGGGCGCACTGCATAAAAACTGTACGTGATAGAAAAAAACCGTAAACAGATTTGAAATCAGCGTCGAAAATGCATATAGAAGCACCATAATTTATGACCTTCCTGGGGAGGACAGTAAGACAGTATATATATATATATAATTATAAATATATTATTAATATCTATATATATATATATATTATATTATATATATATATATATATATTATATATATAATATATATATATATAATATATATATAGTACTATAATATATATATAATATATAATGTATGTTAAAGCAATGATCGCTAGAGTAATATTTTATCAGTAGGAGGGCTTTAATTGAATAAGATAACAAGGAATCAATTTAAGAAAATAATTACATTTTACAAGTTAGTTAAATATATTATTCTTGAGCTTTCGTTCCTAAAGCTGGAACCTCCTTCAGAAAAGTATATTATAAACTAACATATGAAAAGTAAAAATTATTTAGTTATGTAATAATTTAAAAAATAGAAAATTTAATTTTTTTTTAAAATTGTGTGGTGCTCAGAATATTATTTTGTATTGTGTCTATGTTATAATCACCTTTTTGTTTATTGAAATTATTTGAATTGATGATGCAGAAGCGATTCAATGAGTTTCGTTTTGTAGATTTTATACATGTATAATAGGTGTCATTTGGTAATGTTCATGAAATGATTATAGTAGAGCGTGGAATTCAAATAATTTTAATAAACAAAAAGGTGATTATAACATAGACACAATACAAAATAATATTCTGAGCACCACACAATTTTTTTAAAAAATTAAATTATCCAATCTTTAAAATATTACATAACTAAATAATTTTTACTTTTTTCAAATATTAGTTTATAATATACTTCTTCTGAAGGAGGTTCCAGCTTAGGAACGAAAGCTCAAGAATTATACGCGTGTATGCGTATATGTATTTTTTTTTACCGCTAAAAACGTAATCTTTCAATAAGGCCCTCCTGCTGATATATATATATACTATATATAGTATATTTACTATCATATATATATATATATACTATATATAATTTATATATATATATATATATATATATAATATATATTATATATATGTATTATATAATATAATAGTATATATATATTATATATTATATATATATATATATATATATATATA
>JABUQX010010507.1:57500-60692 GCA_015478945.1 Trachelipus rathkii
CGCTCGAAGAAGTGCATCCCGAAGGGGATCACTTCTGAGTTGTTTTTTAAACCCTTTTTCCGCTTGCTTCAGCGACTCGAGTCGCACCGCAGGGCACTGCACGGTCCGCACCGCACCGCAGCCGCACGCGCCTCTGGTTCCGAATATATCTTATATCCGATTGAGATTACATCAGTATGTGATAAAATTTGGAGGGTGTTAGATGATGACGTACCCTAGTCATGGATGATGTTACATCCCCAGTGGGTCCCCGAAGGGGACCCCACCCCGCCTAAAAAAATTTTAAGTGTGTTTCCGTATGGCTGAAATTTGGTGAGAGGATTCAGAGTGATATTTCTAGAAAGAATTGGTAATTGAATCTGAGGATTTGGCTCCGGCACCGGTGCTGGAGCCTGCGGTGCGAGTTAATAAAGCAGTCGTATAACCAAAGTATTGGCATGCCTTATATTATGTTATTGGATTCTGTAGATTTCGACAATAATTGGTTTCAGACATGCAGAAAAGATAAAAATAAAAATAAATAATAAATCAATAAAATAAATAAAATTATCTTAACCACTTTTTTATGTTTATAACTTACAATTTACGTTTTTACATACCCTAAAAGCAGTAAAGTCACTAAATCAAACCACTATCCAAAACCAGCATTGTGCAGCTCCCTCCTGACCATCCTGGTGGACTCTATTGATCTATTGGATTAAGGTCAAATTCTACTAAACTTTTTCATGTTTTACATCACCCTAAAGCATATAATTCACTAAATCAAGCTGTCCAACCATCCCTCCTGTCCAATTGTGATCTATTGATCTATTGATCTATTGATTAAGGTCAAATTTTTACTAAAATTTTTCATGTTTTACTTACCCTAAAGCAGTAAATCATTAAATCAAAAGACGGTCCACTATCAATCAAACCACTATCCAACCCCCCTCCTGACCATCTGTGATCTATTGATCTATGATTTAAGGTCAATTTTACTAAAATTTTCAAGTTTTACATACCCTATAATCAGTAGTCAGTTAATCAAACCACATCCTCCACCATCCAAGACCCTCCTGCCCAATTGTGATCTAATTGATCTATTAATCTATTGATTTAAGGTCAAAATTTTAACTAAAATTGTTCATGTTTTATACATACCCTAAGAATCAGTAATCAGTAAATGCAAACCATCGATCCATCCACATTTCCGCCCTCCTCCTGTCCAGTTGTGATCTATTGATTATTGATCTATTGATTCAAGTCACATTTCGAGTATCATTTTGGATAAACTTAACAAATAAAATCAAGTTCTTTATACAAAGATCAGTCAATATATCTTGACGTAACAAAGTTTTCACATCATAAAACTTACTTAGCATCATTTGAACTATGAATATAACCCACAACGACAAACATCCAACAATTCTAAACAAGAATAAAATGGTTAACATTAACAAGTTTCACCACTTAACACCAGTAAAGTAACTAACGCTGCATAATGCAAACCGTAACCTATTCTTACTTTTTAAAGCATTTCTACCATATTAACGTTAATCTTACACTGACACAGTACATTTAGCAGAATTGTATCACAACATTGGTTTAATTTTCCATCTGATCAATCGAATATACTCTAAATAATAAGGTTCCAACATCATAAAGGCTAAGCCATGACGGAACATGAACTGAAAATAATGTACAAAGACAAACTCTAACACAAACTTACACATGAATAAAGCTGTTAACATTACAAAGTCCACACTTAAACACCTGTAAGTAACTACATAACATCCAAAACGTAACTTATTCACACATGATCAAGCTGTCTCTAACATACCTAGTGGTAATTATCACTACAAGACCATGTGAAATGATGCTAACGTAACAAAGTTTTCACATTAATAAGCTAACATAACATTGCTAAAACTAAGAATATAATATACAACGACAAACTGGACACAGCTCCTCTAGATCAGTGGGTAACTGCTTCAAAACTACCCTCTTATCATCAGTAAAGGTAACTAACAAAGCTCACAAAAACATAATCCGTTCACACCTTATCAAACATATCAACATGACCAATGTTAATTTACATTAAACACAGTAATATTTAACAAAATTTAGCAAACGTACCTAACCATCATAATACATAATGGGTAAAGACAAAACAACGTAAAGTTTTTACCCTCTGTAAGCTAAACTATGAATATAAAATACTTAACACACAACAACAGACGAATAAACAGCTATCATTAACAACTTAGTCAATGAAGCGAACTTACGAGCGAAGTAAAACAAGTTTTTCATTTTTATAACATATATTTTCATTGAAAACAACGTTTAATATAAATCATTTAAATAGCATATAAATACTAAAACCATAAGTTTTATTTTAAATACTATTAATTCATCTATATCAGAGGAACACAGGATTCAGTTGGGGTAAGTTCCTATAATATCTCTCTAAAAGATTCAACACCCTTTGAAAGGATGTAACTATAAATGCCTTCAGCAGCACTAAACCATTTTTTCACATATTTTTTGATTCAGCAGCACTCATTCTCCTCATACAAGAGAAGAAGTAAATTCATTGAAGCTGATAGTTACTTAAAGCATTCCTGTATATTGCATTATACGGGAAACCACATGTTTTGGTGTAATATATCATAGATTACACCATGTGCTATAAGTATTAAGTCCTCAAGTATGAACATCGTTAAGATGCGATGTTAATTCGTTTTTTTATTTTAGCCATGCTGTAATATTTTCAGATTGTTCCGAACTGTGAAACATCTATTACACGTATGTCTTGAAGGTTCACACATCGCTGGTTTCCAGTAGTTGCGTAATCAATGGTTTTAATAATCGTCACACGCTGAGAACACAACGTCTATTCTACTAGAACCATAACGTTATCCTTCCAGTTAGATATTTCACTATTAGTCGATATATCAGATGACACACATTTATCCTCTTATCCATCCTGCTGCAATATTGATAATCTTGATGAACTCTTCAACACAAATGAATAATGGTCTATTATTTGAACCTCTGGATGGAATACAAGCCTGTATCGTATCATCGGTTGACGAATTAAATATAGAATGTCACTGATCGTTGGGATACGAAGCTCCTCGTTGGAAAATATCACAACTAGGTTTAGAATGGCGAGGAGGATGTATCGTAACCAGCACAGCGAAAAATGCCTTA
>JABUQX010010508.1:2500-10931 GCA_015478945.1 Trachelipus rathkii
AATACTTGATGTTCCACGAAATAAATGTTTACATAACTAACTAATGCAGGCCGCGAAACTAATAAAACTATAAAACTTGATATATAAAAACTAAATACTAACTATTTAGGTCACATTACAACTATCTATCCACAACTAAGACCTAGGACGTAAACTAACTAACTAAACTAAATTTACTTGAATAAAATATTCATACACTAACAACTAACTAACTAAGCTACTAACTAACAACTAATAAAAATAATAACTAATATACATAAAATTATAAATAATACTATACATTATTAATTAATACATAATAATAATAAATAATAATCTAACATATTATAAAAATAGATAACTACCATATTCAACTAATCTCAACTAACTAGAGGTGTTTAAAACCAGCAAATTCTTTAACTACGAAATAACTAACTAACTAATCTTTAACTAACGTATATACCCTAACTAAATAATACATTTAAACTAACTTTTAACTAAAAGTTAACTAAAAGTTACATGTAAACTAACTAAAATCTAACATATAAAACTAAACTTAAATAATAATATAAATCTAAATACATTAATCATAATATTCTATACCTAAAAATCAATTAAAATTAAATAAGTTAATGTATATTATGAGTTACGAAAACAAATTAAAAATATATAAATAATCATAATAATAAATAACTAAATATCTAAAAGCAAAATATATTCTAAAATTCACTAATACATAAACTCCACCTTACCACATGTAAAATGAGCACCCAAAAAAATCTAAGAACTTATAGGTACTAGACTGAACAATTGCAAAATATTTAAAATCTAATAAATACTAACTAAACTTTAACTAATACTTAAATCATATACTATATTATAACTAATATCATAATATAATCATATATATATATATCTAATATCAAACTAATACTAATAACTAACTAAACTAACTAACTAACTAACTAACTATACTAATACTAACTAACTAACTATACATATAACTATAACAATCATACAACTATAATATACTAAATTAATATCAAATAAATGATTTAACTACTATACTAACTACTATAACTTAACTTAAATATAACTTTACTAACTAACTAATAACTAACTATAATAACTAATACATCACTAACCAAATAACTAAACTAAACACTCAGATCTCTAATCTCAGATTGATTGGTTTAGAGTTAACTAATATACATAATAATACTATATATCTAAACTAAACTTTACTAAATCATAACTAATACTAACTAATATACTCATAATACTAAACTAACATAAAATATCTTAAATACTATAACTAACTAATACTATAACTATATATAACTATAAATAAATTAACTAACTAACTAATAATACTATAATCTAAACTATTAAACTATATAACTATATCATATATATATAATATAACACTAAACACTAAATAAAATATTATATAAACTATAACTATATACCTATAAATTATTAAAATACTAACTTAATATACTAACTTAATACATAATCATAACTATAATCATAAACTGTATAATGCTAATACTAAACTACTAGCAAATACTAACATAACTAAATTTAACTAATCATATAATCTAACATTAACTATAACTATTAATCATAATAACTAACATTAAATAAATATACTAACTAACTTAAAACTAACTAACTAACTATAACATAACTTAATCTAACTAACTACTTAACTAACTAACTAAAAAACTAAACTTAAACTAAACTAAACAAATACTATATTCTTATAATATACTAAACTATAACTAACTTAACTAAACTATATAACAATATATAAAATATACTAACTTAATACATAATAACTAATACTAATACTTAACTGAAATAATCTAAATATAAATCAATATTAACTAATTTAACTATAAACTAACTAACTAACTAAGTCACTAACTAACTAATTCTACTTAGCATGAAGTTAAAGTTTCACTGTATTTTTAGCATGTTTTCAAGCTTGCAGAGCTGATAGTGAATCGTTCCTGCATATCACAATTACCACCACTACGTAATTACCAGTCACTAATTATAGGTACATACAAGTAACCTTCGCAATCCTTACCTAGTTGAACATCTCATTACTTACTTCATCTTACCCTAACAGTAAAATTAGGATCTGACATTTAACCTTATTACTATATCATTTCTAAATTTTGGATTATGGTCTCTTTCACACTACTTAACAAGTTTCGAGGATTTACATATAGTCATACATGTACAAACTTACCTTACGTATGGGAATTATTTTCTTTCATCATTACAATTATCTGAATTGGGAATATGGTAGCAGTATAAAACTCATTTTATGAGTTATCCATCAACGAACTTTATTGATTTCACTTATTTCGAATTCTAAATTGGTTCTGTGAACGCATCCTTTTAGTTATGAAGAAATTTTCCAAAAAAGGACCTTATACATTATATTTTAAGCCTATTATAAGTTAATCACATATGTTCAGTCAATAATGTTTTACTCGTAACTACATATAGTACCTTTTGAAAAATACATTTTAACGTGGGCCATTTTGTATCCAACTATCATGGATACATTAGAAACGCCTTATATTTACTAGGGATCCTTTCCTTGAATTCCCACGGTTCGATAGATAGGTGGCCTATTATTTTACATCTTGTGACAACTCAATTGTTTTTCATTCGCAAGCAGCATATTTATTCGTTCTCATTTGCAACTTCCATATAAGACACTTTCTGTAATATCCAGTTAATGTTTTTGTCTATTAATAAAGTATATCATGGTTATTACAATATTCTTGATATAATTAAAGATCAAAGACTATAATTGTAATCTGGTTAATAATTTTAGTCAGTATTCTTGTATTTAATCGATAACTTTAAAATAAATACTATGATATATTAAAAAATAAATATAAAAATCATACCGTTTTTAAAATACCGTTTTCAAAATGTTCAATATTATATTATTCTTCACAAAACTGTATAAACAGTTCTAAAGTATTTTACAAAATTTATTTCATTTAATTTATCTACTTTTTTCATACATTATTAATTATGCTTGATATCAAGAGAATGATAATATCAATAATAATAATATAATAATAACAATAATTTAATTAATAATAATGTTTTTATGTTCTTTAATATTATATGTATAATAATTATATTTAATAAATATAATCATTCTTTTCATTAAAACAATAAACGGACATCATTCTGTGATTCGGAGAGAAAAGATTGTGATAATAAAAAACCTTTAAAAAAAAACATCAAAAATAAATACTTATTATACGGCAAAAATTAAAAAGTAATGATATATTATCAATTTAATATCATTCATCTAATATTATATGGTAATCAAAAGAATTTTGTCGATTCGAATCATAATTAATTTTAGCAATCATGAATTCGAATAATATAGCATAAATAAAAAGTAGATATTTAGTATTTAAAATTATTACCTTCCATTTTTGATGAATAACTGACTTTAATTCTGGAGATGCAACTGGCTGGCTTTGTACATGAAATAAATTTATAATACTAAAGAATAATAAATTATTTTTCTATAAAAAACAATATGATATACAAAATATAATACTTATTCTCTCAAAGTGAAAGACGCTCATCTAGGCATAGATAAGAGTGTGCAATTAGTAATCGTGACATTGTGTATTTGTAAAACAATCGGTCTTAAAGCGCTTCGATATGAATATTTATTACTACAAGAAGGTCATAACTTTTGTAAATTATTTCTTAAGAGTTTTTGCTAATTAATTATTTCATATAATTTTTATTTAATATGTATACATAAATGCAATCATTATTCGAACTAGATAATGATATTTCTTATAATTTTTAACTCAGATATCTACGGTTATATGATTGGTGTACATGCTCACAACTATTGGGAGATAAGCTCCAGCAACTTACAAGGTTCTCATTGCCTATTTATATATATATATATATATATTATATATATAATATTAATATATTATTATAATAATATATAATTAGTATCTATATATTAATATTATTATATATATATAATATATATATAATATATATATATATATATATATATAATATATATATTAATAATATATATTAAATAATATCTAAATTATATAGTATATATTATATAATATTATATATATTTTATTATATTTATTAACTCATAATATATAAAATATATTAAATTTTTATAATATATTATATATATATTATATATTATATATAAATAATATATATATATATTATACTATTAATATTATTAATATATTATAAGTACTATATTATGAATATATATATTATATATTATATATTAGTATATATATTAATATTATATAAAATAATATTTTAATAATATATAATAATTTATTATGATATTATATTAATAGATATATTAATTTTAAGATACCTGATCTGATCCCTTTATGAGATCTATACCAGCGTGTAATGATATATAATGATATTATTAAAGATTTATATAGAATATATATATATATAACAAATATATTAATGTATAAACGATTTTCGCTACTTTCAATACCAATAGCGGTATTGAATAGGGAAATGGAGTAGTAATTATTTTTAAAACATGCGGGGTAAATATTTATTTTATGTTTATCTATTATGAAAAAGTAATACAAATATATTATCACTATTTTAAGAAACTAATTTAAATAACTATATATATCCTTTAATCTACTTGATTATACTAAATAAATATATATATTTTTGGATTTATTATTTAGAATATATAATTATAAGTATATAAGTTAGTGATACCTATAGTTAAATAACCGCTTTATGAAGTAATACTATTCTGTAGATTGCAGGAGCGGGGAATGATAGGTAGAATTGAATATATATAATAAAAAACTCAATTAGCTAATAACAAAAATAAATTATTTTATTTTTTTGACTACCTATAAGATTGGAATCGTATTCGATTTAAGTAATTACTAATACTCGGTAGTGTTAGCTGATTATATACTAGTAAATATTAGGAAAACTATTTTAGTTTATTCCTTAAAGATTGGCTACTCTAAGGTTCTTAGAGATTATCATACTAGGTGTCTTAGATTATATATACTCTTTAATACAATATTAATTACTATTAGTTTTTATATAGCATATGCTCACGTATCTAATCGTTATTATTATATTTATCTCAATTTATAAAGTATATTGTATATATTTATGTTAAAGACTTGGATATATTTTTTCGATAATTGATAATTTTTGGAAATACGATTGCATCGATGGTTCATTAAAATGATCGATATATACGGATTATATATTAGTATTATATTTATATCTATATATATAATATATATATATATATATATATATATTATATATATATTATAATATTTTATATATATATATTATAATATATATATAATATAATATCTATTTATATATAATATATGATATAATAATATAATAATAATATATAGAATATAATAATAATATAATAATATATAATAATCAATATATTATAATATATAATAATAATAATAATAATATAATAATAATGATAATAATGATATTAGAATAATAATAATAATATCTTAAGATGATGATGTGTTCATGGCATAATATAATGAAAGACTTTATAATAATTCAATAATAATAATAATATAATAATAATGAATAATAATATATATAAAATAAGTAATATATAATAATAATAATAAATAATATCAATATTTTACTCCATATAACAATAATAAATCAAATGATAAAGACTCGAAAAAGAAGAACAGGAGATCACGTATAAAAAAGAACTATAGTAATATAATAATATATAAAATAATAATTAATAATAATAATCATGTAATAATAATAAGAACAATCTAATAAACAATTAATAATAAAAATGTATTAGTTTAATTTTAATTATATATATGCGAATATATATATAATAATTATATATTATATTTATTATATCTATATATAATTATATATATTATATTTTATTATATCTATATATATTTTATTATATATATATATATTATATATATATATATATATATATATTTATATAAGAATTTATAAGTGGGATGATAAAAATTAGGTAGTTAATTTTTGATAAGTTCTTTGGTGGTTAGGTTTGTTAGGTTAAGTTAATGGTTGGTTCGGTTAGGTTAGGTTAGGTTAGTTAGGTTAGTTAGGTTACCAAAATCTAATCTTGAATCAAAAAAAGTTATGTGAATTAAGGGTTTCATTAATTATTGAATTTTACCTCTTGATCGCACTTTATAGATTAGCTTAATTGACTTATAATCAATTATGATATATATAATATATATATAATATTATTATATAATATATATTATATTATTAGTATATATATATATACTATATATATATATAAACTTATATATATATATAATATATTCTATATATATATATATTTTTTATTTATTTATTTTTTTTTTGCCAGATGTGGAAGATACATTTTAATTTTAATTGCGAAATGAATGCATGGTTCACGAGCATTTGTCTATTAAAAACTGCGCCCCCATTCCCCCAGACCCGTGAGTGCTGGAGAATAAAGATATTGTTTCATCTTTACACTTACTAATTCAATAAAAAACATTTTTAAAGAGGAGAAAGTGTAAGAAATAAGTCTTAATAAAAAATTTTGAAGGCTTCTTAACTTTTATTTAAGCTCATTTTTCGAAATTTTTATAACATTCTTTTCTCTTTGCAGAAAATGTCAAAAATTTTATATACATCTTTCAGGGGACATAAAACGGTCCGACACGACATCAATAATATTTAATAACTTTATGCGAGACGTAGGTTAGGTTAGGTTAGCTAGGTTAGATTAGGTTAGGTGAGGTTGGTTAGGTTAGGTTAGGTCTAGGTTAGGTTGTTATGGTATCAGGTTAGGCTTATGGTTAGGGTTAGTTGGGTAAGTTACAGTTACGTTTAAGATAGTAAGTTAGTTAAGTTAAGTTTAAGTTAAGTTAGTTAGTTAAGTTAGTTTTCAGTTAAGTTAAGTTAGGTTAGGTTAGTAGGTTAGGTTAGGTTAGGTAGTTAGGTTAGGGTTAGGTTTAGGTTAAGTTAAGTTGTTAGGTTAAGGTCTTTAGGTTAGGTTAGGTTATGGTTAGTTGGATAAGGTTAGGTTAGGTTAGGGTAGGCTTAGGGTTAAGTATTGGTTTAGGTTTACAAGGTTAAGTTAAGTATATTTTTGTAAATGTATATGTATAATATACAGATTTTTTTTTTTTTTTTTACAAATGTTCACCATTTGATTGTTGATCATTTTCCTGTCACAGCCTTTTTACTTGCTTTCAGTTCATGAAAATTGAGTGAAATCTTTTTTTCAGAATTATTTCCTCCAAGACACTTGTTATAATACGGAAATTCTAAAGAGCCTGGGTTTTTTTTTTTATATCAATTTAGCATCTTTAAAAAGCTTATAATTTTGTAACTAAATTTAATAGCATTATTGCTAAAGATCACAGTACATATATTATATACTATATATATACTATATATATATATATATATCTATATATATATATATATTATATTCAATATATATATTATATATATATATATATATATATATATTATATATTTTATATATTATATTATATATATATATTTTAGATAATATATATAGCAGCATTATTTCTGGATATATAGATCTTTTTTTTTTTAATAAATATTAAATAAATGAATAATAATTAATAATATAATATAATTAATAATAAATATGAATAATATCAATAATATAATAATTTAATAATAATAATAATAATAATATAATAATATAATAATAATAATAATATATAATAATAATATAATGAATAATACATTAAAAATAATTAATTATTTTTAGAAATCTTAGTTATTACTTTAATCGTAGGATTTAAAATGAAAATAAAATAGAACATTTTTCTAAAAAAAATATTTATTGTAATATTTGATGCTTTTTTGTTATTTTCAACTCATTTTTTATGTTAACCATATAATTGATAGTAAGAATTTCTATTAAGAATCTTACTTGCTATTACCTCGTATATGATCATAATAATATATATATATATATTATTTAATAATAATATAAATATATATATTATTATTATTAATATTTATATATATTTATATATAATAATATATATAGTTATATAATATATATAATATATTATTTATATATATATATTTATATATATATATATATTATAATATATATATATATTATATATATATTATAATATATTTAGGAACTTCTCTTAAAGGGTAGTTTACTGATATATATTCGAACGAACATGTAATCGATTTTTTTCGAGTATTTCAAGGCAATAGTGTATTCAGGTAGAAATCGAGATTTTTTTTTTTTTTTGTTTTTTTTTATAAAGGACTTAAACAAGATTGAAATAGCAAAGATTTGACAAGAGTCCGGGTCTTCCTCGGCTCAGCG
>JABUQX010010509.1:12500-15000 GCA_015478945.1 Trachelipus rathkii
ACCTTACTGATTTTTCGAACATAGAAGAAATAACATATGAAAACACTGAATAACGTTGCTTATAAATATATCGCTATTGTGGCAATTTTTTATTAGCAACATGTGGCAGAGTTGCCTCATACCCATATCAAAACATCGATTACTTTTAAAAAATATATAGATTTTTTTAACTACTCTAATCTCAACTATTACTAAATTTCTCATTTTCCATATTTTTCCCAGACTACTTAACATTCTTTCACCCTCAGCAACCCTGTGATCAATTTCCTCTTTCATCACACACAAAGCCCCAATATCCATCCCTAAGTACATAAAGAATGTAATTTCTGCTAGACTTTTCCAATTTAACTTTATGATATTCAACCCAGATTGAAAACCATCAACTCTATGCTTTGTATTAATTTTCATAACTTAACTTTTAACAGGATTAACTATTTTTTCAGTCCAATTTCTGCAATTTCTCTTTAGAATCTTCCACCAATATAGTATAACCAGCAAACAATAAAACGTAGATCTGCCAACTATCCTCATGTATATATATATATACACGTCAACACCTTTCCCAATTCTATCCATATTCCTAACCACACTATCTATAATATATATATATATATATATATATATATATATATATATATATATATATATATATATATATATATATATATATATATATATATATATATATATATATATATATATATATATATATATATATATATATATATAATCCATTATATTTACTAATATTGTGGACAATGGTCTTATTTTTAAAAATTTGAATAATTATTTCAAACACATATGATGAAACAAATATAATAATAGTTTAAACAAAATAAAATCCCAAAATTGATATAAACAAAATTTATCTTTCTACGACAATAGTTATGAGAAATTTCGATCACTATTTCTCATCAGGTGTTTATAATAAAAAAATTTCATTCCCTAGATTACAAGAAAGTATAGATCACCAAGCAACACTGAATAAAAAATATGGCTACATTTTTAACTTTTTAAGCGTTTAGGTATACGCGAATGGCGATTAAAAGTATAGCCATAACATCGATCGAAATTAAAGAAATTATTATATATTTGTATGTATCATGTGTCATTGAGTCATGTTTATCGTTCATTTCCTTGTATATATATATATAATATATATATATATAATATTACTTTTGTTATATAAGGCTATAGAATATATATATATATATATATATATATATATATATATATATATATATATATATATATATATATATATATATATATATATATATATATATATATATATATATAGTTATATATAAATATCTATATATATATATATATATATATATATATATATATATATTCACTAGTGAAAAAAAGGGCATGATCGCACAGGAAACCCCCCAGAGTTAGAAAAAGTCTGTTGCCTATTCAAATACTTCAAAACCAACTTGAACCTTCACACAACATTCGAAAGTGTGGAAGGCAAGGAAGTGGGAGAAAGAGGAAAAGAAATCTTATTCCAAACTTTACCAGTAGAGAACATATAAGAATGAGCATTGCACTCTTGTTCTGAGGTCAAAAAAGTTGGACAAAGAAAGGAAGAGACTGTTCACGTTAGCGAATTAATGAAGGGTACACTCGTTAGCAAAAGAAATTATAGGTGTTGAAATGATCATTAAAGAACGGTAGAGAATGAGTTACGGATAGAAGAAAACTCTGAGGAACATCGCAATTAATAGATTGAATGAAACACAATGATTGCCTTTTACAACAACTGTTATTGACCAAATGAAAGAGTTATCAGAGAGAAGGATAAAATCGAAATAATGAAGTTTAGGAATTATGATACTCCTTATCAAAAGTTTGCGCTACGTCTATCTTTGCAGCATAAGTTTCACTGAAATACTAAAGATCAGAGGACTAAGAGTCAGTGAAGGCGAAGAAAATCACAACCCAAAGTTTATTTCGGAAGATTCGAACTCTCTGGAAAGAATAGAAGTTAAAGCAGGGGGCAAGTTTAAAGTGGAAAGAGAGAGACAAAACAATTTACCATGCCAGGGGAAAGCTCTGAAGTACAAAGTTTAAGAATCACAGGAGGGATACCATAAGGACCATACACCTTCCTAGTATTAAACTCAGAGAGTGCAGAGATAACATCTCTCGAGGAAATTACAATATTAGGTAAAAATGAGCTGGAGGAGGTAGTGAACGAGGAACAGCTCTGGAATCGGCATGAGTGTAATTAGGGACAAATGTTTTAGCAAATATCTCAGCTTTAATAGAAGATAAAACGGCAGTTGTGACGTCGGAAAATAGAAGAGGAAGAAAAGAAGAATAAAAAAGTTAGAGTTGACATTCTTAGTAGTTGCCAGAAAGAGTGAGAGGATAAGGAGTAACGAAAAGGATCATTACATTTTCTGCTAAGGGATATATATTTAGTACCGTGGAGAATAGATTTTGCATAATTCCTGGATGAAATATATAGATTGCATCTCCAGTTGCTAGT
>JABUQX010010509.1:27500-41371 GCA_015478945.1 Trachelipus rathkii
TATAGTTTACAAATTTCAATGTTTAAATCTACTAGAATTAAGATATTCCACTTTAAATTTCAGATATGTAAATGAGTTACAGTCCAATGGTTCAAATGTTAATGTAATGTATTCCACGCCTTCATGCTATGTGGATGCTTTGCATAATGAAAATCTTACCTGGCCAACAAATTTATATGACTTCTTTCCATACGCTGGTTCACCTCACGCCTATTTTACAGGTTACTTTACTTCTAGACCAACATTGAAAGGATTCGAAAGACAAGCAAATAATGTTCTACAAGTATGTATGTCTGCGAGTCAAGTAAATTTTCTTTTCTATGTCAAGTTCAATTTTTTTAGATTCCCTTAGAAGTAAATTCTGTTTTATCCAGATTTTAAAACTCACTGACGATTGATATCCTTAGGATATAAAAAGTTTGTATTAAATCAAATCTAAATTAAATTTATTACATTTCTGTTGATATATGATACCATGAAAATTTATCTAGTTGTAGATATAGGGTGTAGGTACCTAAGAATTTACTATCATTGTTACTACCTTTTAAAACATTATTCTCTTACCTGTAGACACTCAAATTAAAATTAAAAAAAAACTCCGTCTAGAAATATTCCTCTTCGTAGATGAATAAAATTACAAAAAAAAACTTGCTATTTTTTGATAAGGTTTGTAAACAATTTGCATCTTTGACCGGTTCTGAACGAGATGAGTCTCAGTTCTCATATCCTGACATTGCGCGCGAGGCCATTGGGAGTGACTTCTCTCTCTCATCAACCACGACGCCCAATAAAATCAGGCGCATCATCCAACACTACATGGTTTCCGATTGCACGTTGCAATGTATTACTCCAAAATGTGCTTGCCTAACAGGAGTAGATGCCTTGCAAGAAGTCTATAATATATAAAATAATCTTAATGCTTTCATATTTTCTCACAATTCCATTACATTATTTGCATGCCAAGAAAGTGAATATTTGGGGAAGAGAATGCAAGGAATTTAAGGTATAAGAATAATAATAATTCTAATAATTAACAACATGTGATTAGAACATAATAATCAAGAAATAAACATAGTAGTAATTAAAAAAAAAAATTGTAATACTTAAATTAATAATAATTATATAAATTTAATTAAAAAAATCGAAAAGAAGAAATTATTATCTGATTATATAATTATTATTAATTATCTATTTAATTATTATTATTATATATTATTAATTATTATTATTATTAATTATATTATTATATATTATATTTATTTATTTTTATTTTTTTTATTTTTTTATGTATTTATTTTTTTATTTTATTTATGTTTTTTCACAAAATTATTCTTATATTCCTTTTTTTAACCGTGTCTCAGAAACATTTTCTATATAATTATATTTTACTTCATTAAGGACAAATCTTGTAAACACAGCACTCCAACTGTATAATTTAGCTTTCTAGACCTATTAAAATATAGCTTCATGTCTTAGATATTAAGTTTTTATAAAACCGTTAATCTACCGTATTTTTGTCAAACATTTTATTAAATACTAAGAAGAGTAGCACTAACAAAATTAAATATAGCCTATATCTGTTGGAGGTCATTATGTAAAATAAATTTGTACCTCCTGAAGCTACCTAGATTGTTAAAACATATCACGCAAGTCATGAAAGATTTCTATTTCAAAAATTTTAATATGGGGCAAATAGGACCACATTGATACATTTTGATGGGGTAAATGGGACCAGGTTGGAATATTCTCAAAATGCTTCTAGTGCTTTACATACAAACTGATACATTACAAAACTCTAAATAATGAAATATTTTTGCACTGCTATAACAATATATAACAAGCTTCTACAAACATTAATTTTTGGTATTTTTTGATTTGAGGTTGTTGAGTGCGACTTGATCACAACATTTAAGAAAGGATTGGATAGGTATATGGATGGTTTGAGTATGACACAGTATGTTTTGACTAAGCCAAATTGGCGATTTTTTGTTACAGTAGTCATTAAGGTATGTGGATGGTTTGGGAATGATATATATAGTAGCTATATTTTGAACCACTCCCACTTATCACATGCTAGATAGACGAGTTAATCCTATCCGTTCCCGGCATAAGTTTTCCGTGCATTTACCACACGTATATCAGACAGTATCTTTAGATTTCATTATTCTCTTATCTTCTCTGATTTAATTAGATTATGTTTTACTCTGATGTTCGTTAAGTAACAATAGTAAAAATCTTTTCTGCTTTAACTTTAAAGGCCTTTAATTATCCTATTGCTACAAATCTTCCCTACAATTTTCGGAATGTCACAATGACGATGCTCAACCATTCCAATCATATTTATACTTTATAGCTCTATTCCAGGGCAGTGTTGCCAACTTTTTATCATAGATTCTGTAAAATTTAAATCTCGTGCTAAAATGCTTAAAATTTTGCTTAAAAAAGAAAAAAAATTTGTCAAAGACTTGCATTGCTGAATATTTCTTTAAATGATTGGTTGAATGATTCTTGAATGTGAATCAATATTCAATAGCTCATTAAAATGAGAAGCAAGTGGATTTTTATGATTTCGTTTAGGCAAGATCATTTCTGTGATTTTGAACACTCATTTAGACAACTTTTCAAAACGAATAGAAGTCAAAGAATTTGAGAATAGATTTACGTCAATAATTAGAACTAAACCCAAACCCAGTTAACAATGTTGGTTAAATAATAACTGCGTTTGGCCCGACTGCGGCGACCTTTTGGCATATCTCCGTCATTCCCGGCCACGCACGCGTCAATAAACGTCACAGTCGAGGCTTGTGGTTTAAATCCTCGTTTAGATGGCACCTGCGGGCGGGCTGCACGGAGAGATACTTTGTTTACAAACGATTCTTTACAAAACATGTGTCCGGACATGGCTTGCCAAAAAGATTTTTAATATTTTAGTTAACTTTTATATTAAAAGGATACTATATATATCGTATAATTTCATAAAATAGATGCATATAAGTACCAAAGAATTGTTTTACAATTATCAGCTGGAGATCAACGAGAGCGCGCTGAGCGTTTCAGTACTAAATTTCCTGGTATGATTGATCAGCATCATTTTTCAATTCAAACATTCAGATGGATTTTTAAACAGTGTCGAAGACTGCACTGCGGGCTAGAGTACCCGGCTATAAATGCCAAAGAGCTTGATTTGGCAAGACATTTTTCAAATCGAATGATATTTCTGACTCTAGTCACTTCTACGATTCGTACAATGAAAAAAAATCAAATGAACACTTCTTGAGGTTGAAGACAAAATTTGGGTTGTTTGTTTACTATTTACTGCATATTATACAGCACACTCTATTAGAAATTCAAAACGGAAGCAAGCGACCGAACTGGGAAAGAGAGAAAGAAAGAGAAAAATCAAATGAAAAATCAATTGATTTTTTCAACGATTTTATATACAAAAAAAATCATGATTTTTGATTTTATTGGATTTATTGATTTTTGATATATATATATATATATATATATATATATATATATATATATATATATATAACTTATACATATATATATATATATATATATATATATATACCTATATATATATATATATATATATATATATATATATATAATATATATATATATACTATATTATAAAATAATTTATACTTCCACATATTTCTCTTCTATTTTGCTTATTTTAGTATTTATTTTGGAATATAAATTGTGTTTATTTTAGGATATAGAAACTATTAGCTATACAATGCTAAGGTTTTTCTTTGATGAATTTTATATTTTGTCCCCCTTCAATATAATTGACCCAGAAATTTGCACTAAAAAATAACTGCTTTAAGATGCTTTAATTCAAAGGCAGTACTATTTAGTCAACGTTTGTGTTATCCAATCATAATAATAAAATTTTAACGGTTGTAGAGGTGGAGTTTTGCATTTCTTTTCAAAATATTTCACTATCGACTTCTCTCTATTCTCTTTACCTTCTTACCAATCAAATACCCTAACTAAGATTTTTAAGTGATAGGTTGTACTAAAACCAAAGGCAGAGGTGCCATCTATGGACTATCACAGTCTTCAAAGGAGCAAAATCTTTGGAAATCAACAGAGATTCAGGGTAGGAACTGAAAATTTAGTTACAATTGTTACTTATATATACTTTTTTAAAACCTTATATTCGCTTTCAAAGAATTTTTGTAATTAATTTAATCTGCACTTTGAATTAAAAATTTTCGTCAATTAATGTAATCTATGTTATACGGTCTTAACAGGCTGAATTTGTTTTTAGGGTCTTGATAACTCGATGCTATCAATTGCAAAAGTATAATACAAGGCTCTCCAAACTTATAGCAGTTTTCGGAAATGTTTGTGTATTATTAGGTCAATCATTTAAAATTAAGGTTTATTAATTTTAATATAGAAAAATAATAGACAGTGAAGCACATTAAGGCTATCGTTAATAACCCTATTGGTGTTTTTAGTATAAGTTAAGGGCCGCTTAAGTGTGGTAAAATTAAAGGTGGTATGGGTTAGGTAAGCATAGTGCATCATTGCCTAACCATTACATTACAGGATTTCCTCAAAAATTCAAGCTCAAACTTTGGCCTTGTAGGCCTAGATCATTTTTTTTTTGTGATGATGCTTGGTCTTCTAACCCTTTCAAAATTCAAATCAAATAATTTATCCTGGTGGTAGGCCATATCATTTTTCCTCAAAATTCAGATTTCAAAGTTAGGCATTATAGGCCTAGATCTTTCAACTTCAAATTTTTGTTTTTGTTTTTGAGTCTAATAGATCTTTTCAAAATTCAAATCAAATAATTTGGCCTGGTGATGAGCTGTCTTTCCATCATTCAGCATCTTTCTTCAGGGGTTTCATTTGTCCTTGAGTCATTCTAGCCAAATTTCAGTGAAAATGTCTGACCCAGAGATACAAGCCCTTCTTGATAGAGTTAATAAAAAAATCTAAACCTATAGTTCAAGCCATTTCATCCCTCAAGGCACAAGTAAATATTTATCTTGATCAAATAGAGAGTAGGCCTATGAAAATAATAAAAATAAAGATGCAGTTTATGTAAGGATCTTATGAAGAGTGGGGTCTTGGGTAAACGATATAACAAAAAGGATACAAATATGTAGAAATACTATAATAATGAAGTTGACTACTCATTCCTGATTTCATAATAAGGTTGTGTGATAAAGTTCAGGTATGTCAATGCTCGATAAATCAAAATTAAGTGAATTAAAATCTAAAAGGGGATCAAAATGCCACCCCTCCAAAAATACTTGCTCTCATTTCAGTGAATCTGTTCTTAGAGCTATAGATTGTGGTTTCTCTTTGAGGGCAATGAAACTGATAAGTTTGCTTATAAAACTTTTATTTCAAAATTTAAGAGTTCCTTAGATTTACAAAAAAATTTAAGTGAATCCATTAAACTTCACTGCTTAAAAAATAAATTAAAGGGATATGCATACTCTCTGATTCAGAATCTTTCTATTAGTGATAATAATTATAATAAGGCTCTTGAACTTTTAGACAAAGAGTTTTTAGCCGTATCATTGATACATTGATGAAATGTATCATTGATGAAATCATCTTTAAAACCAGTATTTGACCCAACATATAATGCGACTAGGGTTTACTTAAATGATATCAGGACATTAATATATGAACTTGAGGGTTATAACCTCAAATATCTTGAGGAACCTACAGGATTAGTAGTACTTAGCCACATAGTTTTATCAAGAAATTACCTAATGTGGTAGTCAAAGAAATTACTCGCAAGTTGAATACCAATTACCCTGATTTGAATCAAATATTTGATAGTTATAATGAAGTTATCAAAAATATTGTTAAAACGTCAAATCATAATAAAGGTCAAAATTTCAATCAAGTCCCTTCCCATAATACTTATTCAAAATTTAAAAATATAAATACTTCAGATAAACCTAATTTTAAAAATAAAATTAATGAAAATCAAAGGACGAATGGGTCCTTAAAATCTAGTAATAGGCCTGATTCAATTCTGCCTTGCAGAATTTCAAAATTTATACTAATGAAGTTGGTGTAAAAATGAAGCTTCTCATAGTATTGATTCTTCCACTTCTAAAATCAAAGGTTAATTAAATCATTGTAGTTTTGTTCATCCCAAGGTCCAGCCTAAGCGATGATAATTACAGCGTGTTTGCATATCAAACCTATGAGTTAAGGGTACCAAAGGTGTAATAGGCAAATCTGCATTTCTTTGATGTTTCAAGTACTAAACTTACATGCCGCAGGTGCTGTCCTGGACTTGAGAACAGCTTACCTACTTTTTAGTTGCTGATTTGCAATAAAGAATCATATTAGCTCTTTGTAAGCTGAAGGTTCCACCTACGAAATGTATGTGCCAAAGCTTTAGCCAAAGCACCAATACATTGTATAACCTGTTCGCCATCAATTACTATGCTAAGGATTGGTAGGGGTAAAGTTTTCGGCTTCAGTTCGATGCCTAGTCGACTGTGGCTCACAGAGGTCCTACCTTTCTAAAGGAGTGCTGGACAAACTCAATATATCTGTAGAGAATCATCAAAGCACTCAATACGATATAAAAACTTATTTAGGTATTAGTACCCGCACTTTGAAAGAGACTGTTCTTGATGTATATATGGACCAGTCTTGTTTCACCTTTCCCTTTGGTTGATGAGGATCTTAAATTAAGTTACAAGATTAAGTTCGTAGATCAGACTTTAATTAATTTAAAAAATAAATCTTACAATTGGCTGATTCTGGCTATAAAGAGTCATAATAACTCATTTTTCGATTTGGTTATATGCAGTGGCATTGATTTAATAAGTATTTCCCTCAACTAAATTGATTAAATGTATGGTGGATCTGCTTTAAGTTAAGAATGATTTCTATTATTCCACTTGGAAATATTGCTAATTTTACTATACAAGTAAATAAGAGTTTCAATCCACCATCAGTTGTTAGGAAATCATATTCAAAAATCAAAATGCATTCATGTTTAAATCAAAATCAATTTACTGGTTAACCATACTTTAGTTAATGCAGTCTTAAACCCTGTACTTTCTTATTTTAATCCTTTAAGCCACATACTAAGTAATTCTGAGGTAGAGCAAGGATTAGAAAACATGTTCAAATTAGAGTCCTTAGGTATAGAAGGTATGCATAATAATAAATCTGAAGATGATTTGAAACAGATTGAAAAATTCAAAGGTGGTATAGAGTTTAAAGACGGGAAATATCATATAGATCTTCCATGGATTGAAGATAAACTTCCCTTGTTGCCATCAAACTATAACATTGCTCTTGCAGTGCTTAATAGGGTTCATAAAAATTTGGAAAGTAAAGATTTAGTTAAAGCCTATGATGATGTCTTTCAGCAACAGTTATCTGATGGTTTCATTGAAGAGTTCAAAGTATCTCCCTCTGAGTATAAAAAGTATATTTGGGTTCCTCACAGACCTGTTATCAAAACACGATGGAGCAAATATCCAACGGGATAAGGGCTGTGTTTAACTTTATTGATATCTTATTAATTCTTTACCATCTAAATGGGCAGCCCTACCTGGACCAGATCTTATGTCCTCCTTGTTAGGTCATTTATTCCGGTTCAGATCAAATCAGTTTGTTATGCTATCAGATATAAAACAAGCCTTCCTTCAGATTAAGTTAAAATCTATCGAAGACCGCAATCGCTTTTGCTTTTTTTGGAGAAGTAATGGCCAATTAAAGGCTTATCGAAACTCAACCATTGTTTTTGGTTTCACATCCTCACCTTTCATCCTCAATTATATCATTAAGCATCATGCCTAGCAAGTGTATGAGGACGGTAAGCATATCTAGATTCTAATAAATAATTTTTTGTTGATAATTTAATTGTTAGTGGCATTGTTTAGGACATTTAAAGAACTTTTATTATAAATGTAAAGAATGGAAGATGGTGGTTTCCATCCTTGCAGGTTGGGGACCTCTAATAATGATCAATTAAGAACTGTTATGGAAGAAGAATTCAAGAATAGTTCAACATCAGAATCAGAAGATAGATTCTTGAGATCTTGATCTCTTACAAAGATGGCAAAACTAGCAAAATTTTCGGTAATTCTACTTGATGCAAATACCACCAAAAGATTATTTGTTATCTACGCTGTATCCCCAGGTTTTGATCTTTAAATATCTTACTTTTACCCGTAACTTTAAAGAGGTCGGTTATTAATTAGGAAATTATGCTTAGTCGGTCTCAATTAGGATGAAAAGGTCCCTGCTGATGTTTTAGTTTCCTGCCTGGTCTTCACTATGTTCAGATTTAAATAATCATAATATTGAAATTGAAAGATGTGCTTTTTCTCACATTCTCCCTCAAACTCTTTATTTGTGTTTTGTGATGCTTCTTTATCTTGTTATGGTTTTGTTATTTATAGTATAGGTCAAGGTTCTAATTTAATATTCTCAAAGGCCAAGGTGGCCCCTCTCAAATCTAGGACTTTGTCTTTAGAGTTGTTATCTGTGTTCTTATTTTTCAAGTGTATCAAATCAATATTATCAGAATTTCAAAATGTACAGTTCAAAAACATAAAGATCTTTGTAGATGCTCAAATTGTCCTTTCATGGCTCCTGTCTGGAAAGGCAAAAAAAATATTTTTTTTAACAATAGGCTCAAAGAAATTTATCAAATCAAAAATCAAGTTGAGCAAGAGTACAAAGTATTCATTTCTTATGCTTACATCAATACTGCTAGAAAAGTAGCAGATCGATTACCAGAGAGGTGTTACGACTCTATACTTTTCTTTTCAAAGAATTGCCATTATGGCTGAAAAGGATTCAACTATAGGATTCTTTAGATCAATCTCAATGGCCTATTAGTAAACCTAAATGTTTGTATCTGAGGCCAATAAGGAAAAGACTTTACAATGTAACACATCTGTGGTTGTTGCTCAGTCTTTGTTACCATTTAAAGATTACTCAAGTGTGCATAGGCTTTATAAAGTAACTTCAAAAAATTCAAATTCATTAGCAGGAGTAAAGGGCTGGATGAAGATTGTGATCAGAAAGCCCAACTCTATTGGTTGAAGATAATGCAGCAGCATTGTTTTCCTAAGGAGATATTATTTCTCAAAAATCCTAAAAAGGATGATTCCACTGCTGGTCAATCAACTTAACTTATTCACTAGATATAAAGGACTAATCAGATCAAAAGGGTAAATTGCCAGGAACTTTTATATGTGATGATGTAATTAAATCCAATTCTTCTTGAGGATCATCATCTCCACTAGATTGATCATAAGAGACTTTCATTCAAGATGTCAACACTTGGTTCAAACCACTATCAATTTTATCAGAGCTCATGGCTTCTGGATTACCAAGCCAGGCAAAGGCTGCAAAAAAATGTTTTGTCGAACTGTATAGTATGCAAAAATTTAACAGTATACCCTTTAAATATCCAAAAATGACTAATCTTCCTCATCATAGAGTTAATTTTTTGCGTCCTTTTGAGCATACTGGCGTGGACTTTACAGGACAAGATTAATGATAAAGAATTTCAAAAAATGTATCTATTAATTTTCACCTGCCTTAATATCAGAGCTATTCATGTTGATGTCCTTCCAGATATGTCCACTGAATCCTTTTCACTTTCATTCCAACGTTTCACAAATATATATGGCATACCTTCCAATTTGTACTCAGATAATGCCAGGATTCAAACAATGTGGAAATATACTGTTAGAATCTTTGTCTTCAAATATGTTCTCCGAACATATGCGTATCAATAACATCAAACATTACAAGATTCAAGTCTATTCCAGTTGGGTGGGATCAGTTTGGGAGAGAATGATACGAACAGTTAAGGGATGTCTCTCTATAAAACTATAGGTAAAGCAACCTTAACCTACTTTCAACTGTTAACAAATATTTCAAATATCACCAATGTTATCAATTCAAGATCTTTAACCTATAGGTGATCAGAAAATGATTTGGAAGTTATTGCTCCAAATTCCTTTTTGAAGCTTATGGCAATTCAAACCTCATATTCAATGAAATGAAGTTTCCACCCAATATGGAAAAAACTTCCTCCCTCACAACAAGACTTAGCCATAACTCTAACTGCTCAGGGAAGAGTTTTAGAGACTTTCAGGAAATATGGTGTGAGTCTTACCTATTAAATTTGTGCCAGACAAGCATAACACACGATCAGTCAGAATGGACCAACATAATTAAGGTTGGAGATATAGTTCTGATTCACACACCTAACAAACCTAGACCCTTCTGGCTTTTGGGGTAGAGTTCTGGAAGTCATTGTTGGTGATGACGATAAGATCAGGAGTGTGTTGTTAAGGAGATGGACAAACCTGTCACTATTCTATTTGTCATCTCTACCATTGGAGTTATCTATTACCCGCTCATACCCAGTGTTGGAAACTGATGCAGTAAACGTGATCACCACCAATTAATATGGGCAAATCCACTGAATCACATGGGGTCAGTTGATCAATCAAATTAAAACTCAGTTATTCAATGTAATAGTGATACTGCTATTGTAGATGTACAGCCTTCAACTTCAGGTATAAATTCACTTCAAACTTGACTCTCAGCAGAATCAAAATTCTCAGCTCATTTCAGTCAAAGAAAGACCTCTGAGACAGGCTGCTGTCAAGTGTCAAGAATTCCTTCATAGGAATTTATCTGATTGTAAAAAATTTTTAATTCTTTTAATTGTAATGGTTTTCATTGCAACTCTTCAGTGGGAGGATATACAAAAACTATTATAACTACCTTCCACATATTTCTTATTTTTACTTATTACTAAATATTTTATTTTTGCATAACAGTGTTTTGTTTTGGGATTTTGAAACTATTGGCTATCCAGTACTTGACATTTTAGTGGACTTTATATTTTGTCCCCCTTGAATATAATTGACCAGAAATTTCACTAAAAAATAACAACTGCGGAATCTTTCTAATTCAAAGGCGGTACTATTTAGTCGTGAATGTAATCAAAGTTAATAATCAAAATGTAAAAAGATGGAGGTAAATTTCTTCATTTCTTTTCATGAAATATTCTATATAAACTATCTATATTCTCTTTCTTTATATTCACCAAATTAAATTTACCCTAGCTTGAATTTTAAGTGATGAGTTGTAAAGGCAAAGAGCCGGGTGCATCTATAGGACTATCTGATCTTATTCAAGGAGCAATCTTTGAAATCGGCAATTTCAGGTAAGACTAATTTAGTTCACAATTATTTTATATACAATAAACTTTTTTAAAAAACCTTATAATATATGTATATATATATATATATATATAACATATATATATATAACATATATATATATATATATATATATATATATATATATATATATATATATACATATATAACATATATATATATATATAACTATACCTCATATATAACCATATACCTGTTATTTTTTATTTTTACATTTAAGTGATTTAACTTCAAATAAAAATTAAAAAATAAAACTATATCATTCTGGGGTTTTAATACTGTTTATAATTTTCATCCAACTATTGTGCTTGTAACCCAGTAAGTCTGTAACATTCTTTAGTGTTGCTATTTCATTGTTTGAATTGTAAGATTCTGAACCTATCAGAGCTAGGGCCTTGAGTTAAAATTTGAAAATTAATGCCAGATGCAGACTAATTATATATATTGTTTTTGTATAATGTCGTATAATAGATATGTTAGGCCAGTATTTGAATATTGCATCTACAATTAGCACCCCTTATTAGAAAAAGACATAGATGCGGAAACAGCGTAAGCAACGAGGAAGGTGGGACGTTTTTGGCTTTGAGGGATGAAATAGGCGTGAAGTTGTCAGGAGGCAGCAGGCCCATGCGGCTTCTTAAGTATTCTTATTTGTGGCTATTATGGGTGATGGGACATTTAAGAGGAAATTCAATGCGGCCTTCTTAATTATTATTTTTATTGGTTGACTGGGACCAGGTCTAAAAATAACCATGCGGCTTCTTAAGTATTATTCTTATTTATTATGAGTTGATTGGGATATTCTAGAGGTGTCAATGCGGTTTCTTAATTATTATTTTTAATAATATTTCTACTATGGTAAGTAGTATGTAGAATGCTATATGCGGTACTCCTTGGAAAATTTGAAAAATTCAAAGGTTAGGAAAAGTGTTCCACCTAACCGATTTGTCTCAAATTTTCACACGATAAAGATTTTAGTCATATAAATAACATATTCAATTTTTGAGAGTTTATTTCAAGCAATTTTTAAATGAGAAGGGACTTTCGAAGTCAAATAACTAGTAAAAATCATAATAATGAAAAAGTACTAAAAGTAATATTTTCTTACAAAATTTAAGTTAAATGATTAAAAAAGTTCAGAATATTATATAAATAAGTATTTTTCACGGTTTGGGACTAATTACAATAAAATTTTAACGAAATTTGCTTTTTTGAATCGATAAAAAGTCTAAAGTTATTTAATAGAAAGTAAAATTATCAAAAATTTTAGGCGGGAAAACTGATTAACGGCATTTTCGTCGTATTTAACGGTTTTTTTAAATTTCGACTGGGTAGGTTATAAGTTTGTATAGCCTTGGATAGGCTAGATTAGATGAAATTTATTTAATGACCTTGAACTTTTTAATTTTAATTTACCAGTGATTTTAATTCTATACACTTTGATAGATGTGTTATTTCCCTTTAAAATGCATTTTGAATTTTTATTCTATCATACGTAGAACCAAAGTTATGGATCTTTGAAAAACAGCCTAATTTCCAAAAATCCAAAAATTTCATTTCACAGCTTTTTTATTCCATACACATTGATAGAGTTTTTAAATCCTTTTAAAATGTATTTTAAATTTTTAATGGTGCCGTGCAACCCCCAATTTGTGTTTGAACCTCAAATTTTCAGGAAAGTGCTTTTTATTACCGGGGTGAAGGATTTTTATATACCCAGAATTTCATGACAATCAGTAAGGTTGCAACTTCTCTCTCACACACACACACCACACACACACACCTACACACACACACATGCACACACGCACACACACACACATCCCAAATAGATATATATATATATATATATATATATATACATAGATACATATATATATATATATATATATATATATATATATATATATATATATGGCGTCGTCAGGGGGGGCAGGGGGGGGCAGCTGCCCTCCCCTAGAAGTGTTTACTCTTATAGAGTCTACCTACGAATTCTTTTGATCCAACGTCCCGTTCGGTGTGGCCGTTGAAAGTACGTTTGATATATGCTGTATATATATATATATATATATAACTATAATATAATATATATATATAACCATAGCAACTAACATATATATATATATATATATATATCTTATATACTATATATATATATATATATAACAACTATATATACGAGTATATAGCGAAGGCTAGGTTGCAATCATCATTTTCTCACATTTCTCTTGCCGATACAGGGATGCTTCTCACTCATTTATATCTGCTCTTTTAATTTTGTAAGATATAGGCTTTGTGTTGTAAAATTCTTTCTATGCTTTTAATATTAGTATGTATAAATTCTGAATTTTTGTGTTCAGTCAGTTCTCAATTCTTTATTAAGTGTTTAAGGTTCAAAGTAGCATTGAAATTATAACTCCGTGACGCCACTCTATATTCAACGCCTCAGTGTAAAGTTATAGTTTAATTTCATCAGATCATGGATATTAAGAGATTCATGGTACGTACGTTTTACTTTAAAAATTAATAAAATTTTGTGTATTTTCTTCTTAAAAAGTGAATTTTTGTAACACATGATCTTATTTGTCCATATGAGGTTAGCTTCATTTTAATATTTTCATTCTTTTTTTTGTGCCGTTC
>JABUQX010010510.1:0-7500 GCA_015478945.1 Trachelipus rathkii
TTATATAATAATATATATACGTACTATATATACTATATATATAGTAGTATATATATATATATAATATGTAAATATATGATATAATAATATATTATATATATATAGTTATTATATATATATATAATGATATAATATATATATATATATATATATATTATACTATATATATATTATATATATATAATAATATATATATATATAAATTGATATATATACATGTATATATATATATATATAGTATATACTATATAGTATATATATTATATATTACTTATTAATATATATAGTATATATTATATATAGTATATATATATATATATAAATATATTATGGTATATTATAGTATAGTATAGTATATTATAGTATTAGTATGATACTCTCATGTCTAATGCCTATATATATATTATATATAAATACTATATACTTATATATATATATATATATATAATACTTCGGTTTCATTCTCCCAGCAACAAACGAGACTAACTGACCATAACTTAAACAAGATTAAAAACTGCAAAATTAAAAATAATAAAAAATCATTAAAATAAAAAATATATAAATAAAACTGGAGATAAATCTAAATCTTTCATATATATATTTTTATATATTATTAAAAAAAAAATAGGATAACATCACAAAGCGAAATAAACCATTTATTTACAGAACAGTTCATTAATACTAAATTGATATAATTAATTTAAATAAATATTTTGTTACAAAGTAAAATTCTTATTTAAATGAAATAATCTTCTAATCTTGTATAATCAAGTAATCTTGCTCCTTGTTGCAAGATTATTATTAGAAGTAGTAAAATGAAATTTGTTTTTGGGTTTCTATTTATAATGATATTGTTTTGTATTCCTTTCAGTGCTCAACAACATAACAGCTGAGAACGGCCGTTTGGTAAAGAATGACCAAATCTGCTTAACGAAGGGATGTATTAAAGCAGGTACGTTTTTACTTAAAATAATTGAATTATCTTAGGAAGTTATTTTGTATTTTTAAAAGAATCTCTTTGTCTTGTAATTTAATATTTTCGTTTGGAAGTTCTTGCATTAATTTCAAAATATTCTTTATTTTAGATAGACTCAATAACATATATATATATATATATATATTATATATAGTATATAAGGTAAGTATAATATATATATGATAAATATATAATAATATATTATATATCTATATAGTATATAATATACATATATATATATATGATACCTATTAATTATATTTATGTATATACTTATATATAGTATATATATATATGATGATTAGTATATAAATGTCTTATAGTATATATATATAACATATATATATATACTATTTAATATACCTGTATATATAATATTATATGCTTAATATAAACAGTATACAGATAAATATATATATGTATATATAGTAATGATATAAATAATATATATAGTATATAATATATATATAATATAGTATACTAATAGCTCGGTAGCTATAATATATATATATATATACTATATAAGATTACTAAAGATATATGGATATAAATATATGAGTATAAATGATATAATTAGAAAGTATATACGTATAATAGCCGCTCATGGTATACTAATGCATACCGCGTCCTACTAATGCATAGGTAGTAGTACAGTAATTGGTAGAGGTTATAACGTTACATGATATATAGTATATATAGTGTTATAATAGCGGCTATATATACTAGTATATACATGCTGAGCTCAGTATATATTATATATACTACATATATAAATATATATATTACTATATATATATAGTTATATATATATATATATATTAAAGTATATAATATATATATAATACTATTAACTATATAGTATATATAGTAGTACTAATTGTATATATATATTAATTATATATATATTATAGTAATAATAACTTTATACGTATAAATTTATATTATCATATATATATATATATATATAGGTATATTATATATATATATATATAGTAATAGACTATATATAATAATATATTATATATATATACTGACTATAATTCATAAATAGTATATATATATACATATATATAGTATATATATAGTATATAGATCTTGTATATATAATAGATAATATATAGAATATATATTATATCTCTGCTACAGGTATATATATATATATATATATATATATTATATATGTATACTATATATAATAAATATGATAATATATAGGGTATATATATATATAGTGTGAGTACGCCATTGCTCTCTCGTCTCTCTCTCTACTCTCTCTCATCTTCCTTCGCACTCTCTCTCTCTCTCTCTCTCTCTCTCATCCTCTCTCTCTCTCGTCTTTTGCGCTCTCGCTCTTCTCTTCCAGTCTCTGTCGTCGTCTCGTCTCTCAGTCTCGCTCTGAGAGAGAGAGTAGCAGAGAAGAGAGAGAGAGAGAGAGAGAGAGAGAGAGAGAGAGAGGATTCTTAATGGACAGTTTACGGGTGCCAGCGTCGGCTGTGTATAAAGTGGATGTTTATTTGTCTAACATCCGACTGAAGACTACGGAACAGGATATCATCCTCAGTAGTCAAGTACTTTCATTTTATCTCATTGTAATAATAATAATGTTTATTAATAATCGTGATAAACATAAGTCGAAATTAAGTTAAATGTTGCTATTTCGTTTCTATTATTATTTTTCCATTTTAAGTGTATGATGAGAACGAATAAAATTTTAACGTTTTAAAGTAATGTTATTGAATTACGACATTTAAAAAATTCAAATTAAAAAAGTTGAAAGAGTTAAGTCAAAAAGTTAAAAAAGTTAAATTAAATATTTACGTTTTTAAATGGATTCCAGGCGTTGTTGCTTATGTTGAATATGATATAAACATGTCTCAGAAATTCCATTCATTCATCTACCTATTTGACGTACTTTTACACACAACTACAACACTTTACCCTAAATCAATTTTCAAATCTTCCTCTCCTTAATATGTTTGGTATTTTCGTTTCTGTTGATTTTGCTTAAAGCATTACTTTGATTCTCTCACTGAACAATCTTATTCAGAACTCCTTAACACTTCCCCGGTTGCTTGAATTGAATAAGAGTCTTTACATGTTTAACAGATCTCATATTTGGGATGCTTTTCCTACACCTCTTCTAGAGAAAGTGAAACCAAGAGTTTTTCTCTTCTCCAACTCGCCCACTCTCACTGATTAACTCTCACTAATCTCTCAAACCGTTGAGCAGTTGCGTCGCTCTCCTAATATTATTGCAGGTACAACGTACACTGCCTTTCGGAACCTGTTTGTTCTTTCAATAACTTTGACTGACACACTTTATATCTGAAGGGAATTTTTTTTTTAAATTTTGTTGATATATATATATATATATATATATATATATATATATATATATATATATATATATATATATAATATATTATAGTATATATATATATATATATATATATATATATATATGTATCATATATATATATATATATATATATATATATATATATAGGGAGCCCTTTCAATCGTTCAACTCTCGTCCTATCGCTTTAACCTCTATCCTTTTTCTAGTTTTCGAATGCATTCTTAAGAGAAGGATTTGGAAATATCTTGAATATTGTAATGTTATCTCTGATTCCCATTTTGACTTTTGTAAGAAACACTCGACTGGTGATCTTATTTATCTTCTTTTTAACTCTTGATCCTCTTCTTCTTTTCATGTTAATTGTGGTGTTTCTTAAGGTTCTCTTTTATCTCTTACGTTATTCTTACTTTTCATCAACAATCTTCTTAGCGGCACATCCAGCTCTTGCCGATCTGGATTGGATTTCCCTGTGGGATCTCCTCAACCTTGTGAAGTTTCAACTCTTTGAAAACTCAACTTCTTCACATCTCTCTCTCAAAAACACCTCCCAATTCTATCCCTTCGACGACTCTTCCGTCTCACCTGTAGACAACATGCTAAACATTCTTTGTTCTGAACAGAAACATTAAAGTACCATGGAACCCATGACACACATGTATTGCTAAAGTGGCCTCAAAAAATTGCAATTCCTATTCAGGTGGAGATAATTTTTTTTTTACTTTCGAACAGTTACTCCCTCCAATTATATAGAAGTCTTATCCCTCCTTGTATAGAGTACTGTTCTCGCATTTGTGGGGGGAGGGGGGTAGGAGGCTCTGGCTCCACCCTTCTTTTAGAAAGGGTCGAATCTAAGAATAAAAGATTAATAAAATGTCCCCGACTTTTAAACTCCCTTGACCCTTTATCACTGTGAGGTGACATTGATTCACTATTTCTTTACTTATTAGTAAGTGGTCGAGGGAGTTGACATCTCGCATACCACCACCATTGTACCGTCACAATGAGTGACCTGTTTTCTGGATTATATATATATATATATATATATATATATATATATATATATATATATATATATAAGAGTATATATATATATATATATTTATTTATATATAAAAATATATATATATATATATATATATATATATACATATATATATATATATATATATATATATATATATATATATATATATATATAGTATATATATATATATATATATATATATATATATATATATATGTTATATTTATATATATATATATATATATATATATATATATATATCCTAGTTTTTAAAATTGCTTTTGAGGATTTTTTTGTAGCTCATGCTTTCACAAGAAAATATTTTGAAAATATTTTGAAAGGAAGCCGGATTTTTTTTTCCAAAATGAAGAAAATTCAATAATAATAATAATAATAATAATAATAATAATAATAATAATAATAATAATAATAATAATAATAATAATAATAATAATAATAATAATAATAATAATAATAATAATTAAAGGTGAACCTTATTCCAGTTTACAGATGCGAATAACGGAAAGTTTTGGAATTAAACGTTTAGCTACATATAATTGAAATTTTATGTTACTGAAACATATTCATAAGGGCTGCACATTCTATAGCCAAGTCTGCCTAACTTACCTGCACCTTTTTGACCCAATCTAGAATGAAGTGGTGCGTATAACGTCTGGTGGGTTTTGCTTATTTCCTATAATTATTCCAAATGTTCAAACTCTGTCCGAATGTCGAAACTTGAATGCTGTTGTCTCTTCAACGCGAATACCTCACGTGCAACACTTTCACCCGTCTTCAAATTCCATCGTCAGTGATACTGACCCCACTTCTTCAGAGTGTCCTCTCGCAGGCGACTCTTATTGGCCATTTCATATTACCGTGTATTGTGGTTTATATTGTGTTAGTATTCAAGTCATCTAAATATTTTCATCTTGAAGGTCTTTCTATTTGAGTATTAAAATGAGGACATACGCTAAATATTCTCCTAAACCTCTCTGTTCTGCTTTGAACTCGGAAAATTCCAAAAAAGAATTTAACCCATCCTGTCCTTTTAAGGGATGCTTAAGTCGATCACCTAACCTCTTGTGCGAACTCTATTTCTTTTACACTGATGTGTCAAAATCGGAGAAATCGGTGGGTGCATTAGCTGTTTTCTCCGATAACGTAATATCTCACTCGCACCTTTTAATTCGTCATTATTAACGGTAGAAATCACAGCAATTCTACATGTCAAAACAATGTCTTTATATGTTATCTATTCCAATTCTCTCATCTCTCTTCAGGCAATAAGGAGCTTCCTCCTCATTGCTCAACGATTCCTTCACCTCAACAATATACTACTTGTACCGTTATGACTCTGTTGAATCCTACCTCTTGTCGGAATTCAGGGTAATGATAAGGCAGAAAAATTTGCTAAACTAGCCTCAAAGATCCATCATGACCGTTCGAAATCCCTACTTGATGCTCTGAAAAATAAAAATATTCCCTCGTCCGATTATGTCTCATACTTCCAACAGTTTTCGGACAGACTAGCAGGTGTGTAGGGAACGTGACAGTCACATAGAAAAACTCCGCTGCACAAAACCAACACTTGAAGAGTGGTTCTCTTCCTGTTGTCGCAATCTTCACCATGAGATGATTTTGGTCCAAATCTATGCATAGGCCATATTGCTATTACTCACAACTATCTCATGTCCAGGGATTCTTTCTCCGCATATCCTTTCTGTAGCCTGTATTTATTTATTATTTATTTATTATTTTACTTCAATTTCACTGTCTAACTTTTATTTTATATTTTGTAGTTTTTAATTATTTTATTTCTTACTTTTGTTATTTTTTATAAGGAGTACTATTTATTAATTTTAATTATTTAAACTTAGTAATTGGCAAGTTTTGAACTCATTCCTAACAGTTATAGGTGATTTATGATACCTGTATCCGCATAAAATCAGCATTACTATTAACGGATGCGGATAAAAAAAGCGTAAGAAATTTCATTTTATCCATCAAATAAGAAAAAAAAAAGAGATTTGTTTCGTTTGAAGAATTGGATTTTTTCTTAGTTAGTTTGTTATGAAATGATGTTAATAGGCCTAATTTATTACGTTGGTAAAAAAGTTCTAAAAAATTAAATAAAAAAAAAGAAATAATAGGATGTTAAATTACATTAAATTCATCAATCCTTCCATAATGGAGGTTGGAGTCGGTGAATTTGTTATTTAAAAAACTACTCTTGTAAAAACAAGCAATAAACTGTAAATGCATGGCAGGCGGGATACTCGTCCCCTCTGTAGGATCCCCCAATTATTTCCGCTCCCTATACAAGTCATATTCCCTGCTAAATTTACGAAGTTATCTTCAGAATTAAATATTGAAGGTTTGAAATATTTTAAAATTTTTAAAAATCAACGTTTTTAAATTGAAATTTATTATTAACGTCATTTATTAACGAACTATTTAACAAAAGAAAAAAAAAAACATTTCTCGAACAAAAGAGAACCACAATAACCTTCACATAAAGAGAAAAAGACCACAAAAGAAGATAATGTCTCTGTAAATTAACAAAATTGATTTAGTATTTTTTAACCTTTATGATATTAATTAAACGTTTTTTTTCATCATTTATTTCATTATTTTAAGTATTACTTAATAAAATTCTTAAATTTTGATTTTAAAAACATCAATTTCTCATTTTCAATAGATCTGGCATCGAGCAATTATTATTATTATTATTATTATTATTATTATTATTATTATTATTATTATTATTATTATTATTATTATTATTATTATTATTATTATTATTATTATTATTATTATTATTATTATTATTATTTTTTTTTTTTCTTTATCATCATCATCATTCCATTTATTTGATTATTATTATTAATTATTATTATATTATTATTATTATTATTATTATTATTATTATTATTATTATTATTATTATTATTATTATTATTATTATTATTATTAGTAGTAGTAGTAGTAGTAGTAGTATTAGTAGTAGTAGAAGTAGTAGTAGTAGTATAGTAGTATAGTAGTAGTAGTAGTAGTAAGTGTAGTATAAATGATTATTATTACCATCATTATTATTATTATTATTATTATTATTATTATTATTATTATTATTATTATTAT
>JABUQX010010510.1:22500-27500 GCA_015478945.1 Trachelipus rathkii
CTTTTCGGCGTGCATATTAATATTTTAATTCAATAAATATTCAGTTAACAACAAAATTTATCCCTATAATGTACCAATTAAATAACTAAAGCATTGCTCACTGCGAAATATATAATATATATTATACTATATATATATATTTATATATATATATATATATATATATAATTATATATATATATATAATATATATATAATATATTATATATATAATATATATATATAATATATATATGGCGGCCAGCATCCCGAAAGCCCCATGCATGTAACCTTTAAAACTATAACAGCTACAGGAAAATAAATAAACAATTTTTTGATTTAAGCAAGCAATTTCATAGATGAAACTTAAAAAAAATTATTTTATTCTGAATATTTATTAATAACCCTTAAATATTAGTAATAATCTTAGTCTGGCAAGAAGTACGTTCTCATCAACCTCACATTCCTGCAGTAATTACGAGAGCAAGGTTACCAAATAGTGGTTTTGTTTTATTTGCTCTGTTTATTTTTTTCTTTTTTATTTCTTTTATTTGAGACGACGGAGGGACAGAGGGGGACGAAATCCCCCCCGTCGTCCACCCCGGTATGCCGAGAAACCCCGACTCTGTCCATCTTTTGTTTTTACCCGTGGGGTATCCTTTAGTTAAAAAAGAAAACATTTTTCAACATTTTGCACCTTTGCGTGCTCACTCGCGAGTACTCGATTTCCTTCGTATTGTCAAAAAATGGTAATTATTATACAAGTTTTTCAACATTTGATTCCAATTTTAAATTTTAAAAAAGTGTTTATTTTTTTTTTTTATTTTTTTAATTTCATGGATAAAAATGTCTCCTGATTAATAAAATAATATTTATTTTCGTGTAGCTGTTTATAGTTTTTTTAGTTACATGCATGTGTCCTTTCGGGATGCTGACCATATATGGCTATTTATAAGCAGTTGACTTCAGGAGCGAAAATCAATAATTAATGTATCGTTATTTTAATAATTTTAGGATAAATACTTTAAAATTTTTAGGTAACTCTATACCTAACCTAACTGTTAACACAAACACCTAAATTTAACCTTAACCTAATATTAAAGAGTCAACTGCTTATAAATGTCATATATATAATATATAATATATATATAATATATATATATATATATATATTATATATATATATATAATATATATTATATATATATATATATTATATATATATATATATATATAATATATATAATATATATGATTTTTTTCATAATATTGTTAGTAGATGATGCCTAAAAATAAATTAAAATGGTCATAAGAAAGATACGAAAAATTTTTTAAAATAAATAAAAAATTTAAAAATAATAAAAAAATAAATAATAAAGTAAGCAAGAACGTCCATTTTGCATGAGAGAAAAAAATTTTTTTTCGTGCTAAGACGTGAAAGAATTGAAGTTGGGGGGAAAATAAAGTTTTGAGGTAATAAATTTGGTCCTTATTGATTTTTTTTTTTAACATATATATGGTGATTCTGGGTATACTTAGCAAAACTTATCATAACCTGAGGTAAGAGGGTCTTAAGCTAACACCTACCTATTTGGATCGACAATGCAGTAAACCTATACCTAACCTATGTTGATAGACGATGCAGTAAACCTATACCTAACCTAGATGGATCTACTTTGCCGTAACATTTTCTCTTGTTTTAGGGTATTCTAAATAGGATTTTTGCATTTCATAAAATATCACTAGTCTTCGGTTTCTCCCGGTAACTGCCAAACGTACGATGATTAAAAAAGTACGATTTTATTAAATAATTACCTTTATTTCGTACTTAAAATTTTTTGATCCTGTTGATCACCACGCAAATTTATTGTTAGTATCACATAATAACAATATATGAAAAAAATAGTAAAGCAAACCTCAAATAAACGGATCCATATAATCAATAAGGATATATATATATATATATAAATATAATAATATGATATAATATATATATATATATATAAATATATATTATTATATAATACATATATTATATATATATATTATTAATATATATATATATATATATATATATATATATATATATATAAAATAAATATATAAAATATAAATATATATATATATATATATAATATATATATATATATATATATATATATATATCCCGCTAATTATAACAACCAGAGTTCAACATATCTTTCAGATTTACTTTACCACCAAAGTATATATAGCAAATAACACCAATAAAATCTATTCTGTGACCTAAGAAACTCAGAATTCGATAGAGGGGCAAAAGAGAATAATTAAAGCGAATTCTATTTAAGAAGTGCTTTTAAAAAGACTTCATTGACCAGCCCAAGTAGAACCTCGTTTCAAGCCATTTTCAATGCGTTGTTAATTAAAAAATAATTCCTATTTCTTGCCAATTTAAAATGGCGTAGAAAATATAAGCTTTAATTTACGTTAAAGCACTTTTTTAGCTTTTGCTTTTGTAAGATTATATATATATATATATATATATATATATATAGTATTATGTAGAAATTATATATATATATATTATATATATATATATTTATATATATATAATATATATATATATATATATATATATATTATATATATATATATATATACTATATAGTGATTTTCAGTGGTTGAAGGTAGCACCAGCCTCAACTGAACAACCAAACACCTTTCCCAACCAAAACTACTCATAACGCCTACACAACTGGGTACTTGATAGTAGCTGTGGTTAGCCAGATAAAAAAAAGTAGTAAAATTTATTACAATACGTAGAAGATGAAGCCACGCTCACCTTCTTGGTACGATTGGAAAAAATAAGAAATAAATGTAAAAAGAAATTGTAAACGGGGTTGTACAATATAAAATATAATAATAAAAAAATGAAAGGTTGTTAGCTCTCTGCAATAATGCTATAAAAATTTAAAAATAAAAATGATTCCTAACATAGAACACCAGAAAAAGGAACAGTCTTCTTTTATGAATGATATTCGTAATATCATTTACGAAAATGACCCTCGAGATATTGTATAAAAGAAATTTAAATTCAACCTCTGTGATGCACAATTAAAGACGCAACGAAAAAGTTTGATTACACCTCTAAATTAAAGATTTAGATTTTATTATATAATAAAACAAAACCTGTTTTTTTGTATGAGGTTGCTCCTTGCCCTACTATAATAAAAAATCATTCATTATGGCTATTTTCTTATCACAATTTTATAAATGTTAATGTCACCTACTCAAGTCAATTTGAAGAGTTTTCCCTTTTAATGACACCACAAATGCAAAAATCATAATAATCATATAGTCATAAGTCATAACTGTATTTTTAATACATTAACCACACCAACCCATAAGGATTATTTCTTAGGAATCGATGAGTGCTGGAAAGTCAGAAGAAAGTAAGAGGTAATACAGATGGAAAAAAGAGATTAAGATGTGAAGATGTTTTATTAACATCAACTGAAATGAAGATTTTCAGTTGAAATTATTCTACGTGGAGATAGTAATAGAATGTGGTAACCAAACTTTAATTTCGTGTCATACCTTTGACTAATTGCAATATCAAACAAGGGAATGTTGATCAGGCAGAAATCAACACCAGACAAACGGAGGGTTATTAAATAATAATTTACTTTAATAATATATATATATATATATATATATATATATATATATATATATACTGTATATATATATATATATATATATATATATAAACAATATGTCTATTTTAGATAATGTATATATCTCAACTTGAAGCGCTAGTCAATAATTTAATATCTAAACAATGACTTTTCAGCTGTATATATATTATATGACATATATCTATATTATATGATATATTATATATATATATGATATATTATATATATATATATATATATATATATATATATAAGTTACTATCCAAATGAGTAACATTGACGATGTCACTTGTTATTGATTAGATAACAAAAGAGATTTCACTATCAAGGATAGGTGACACCTGTAAGATTACCTAAGTGAATAGATAATCTTAAATTAAATCTAATACATAATTAAATAATAATAATAATAATAATAATAATAATAATAATAATAATAATAATAATAATAATAATAATAATAATAATAATAATAATAATAATAATAATAATAATAATAATGAATAAAAATATAAAATAAAAAAAATAAAAAAAAATAAAAGAGAAATAAAAATATAAAAATAATAATATAATATTAATATAATAATAGTAATAATTATAACAATAATAATAATAATAAAATAATAATAATAATAATAATAATAATAATAATAATAATAATATAATAATAATAATAAATAATAATATATAATAATAATTAATATATAATAATAATATAATAATATAATAATAATAATAATAATAATAATTTGAATATTAAATTAGCTGATACTAAAAAAATATTTTTTTAAAGAACGTTTATTTGTATGAAACCTAGATGACTCAGGTAACGGGATTCTACTCACACAAACACACATATACACACACCACACACACACACACACACACACACATCACACACACACACAACACAACACACACACACACACACACACACACACACACACACACACACACACACACACACACAGCACACCTATACACAGACACACTCATCAGCTGGCACGAGTGCAATCAAATTACTTGATTAATTTTAATATTAAATCTAATAATTATATTAAATGCTCTATTTAATCGTAATTCTATATTTATCAATTAAACACACTGCAAGTCATATTAAATGAAAAATGTATTTTAAAGCCGATAGGCCTTTAAAATATTCTGATAACATTTTTACTTTACGTACAAAATTTCGTTGCAAAAAAAAAAAAAAAAAAAAAAAAAAAAAAAAAAAAAAAAAAACATTGAGTCGTGCGGAGGGCCTATCAACGAAATTAGTTATTTATTTGGTCAAAATTAAATTTGCCTCTGTATAAATAGCAAATTTGTTAACAGATTTGCTAT
>JABUQX010010510.1:45000-72570 GCA_015478945.1 Trachelipus rathkii
AGCAAATAAATGTTTCCTCTGTTTTATAAACAAATTACATATTCATTGACAGATCAGAAGCAAATTTACTTAAATATCGCGTTTTCCATACATATTAATTTTACTATCTCATCTATTATACGGATTATTTGTCTAACGATTTTTCTCATTAACAACACCAGATTTTATTGCTCTTACAATTCTATAGAGATATCAAAATATAAAAATGTAACTGTACATAGAGTTTAAAACTAATAATTAGGATATTTTAAACAGTAATAGACTCTAGCTAATAAATGTATTCTTTCGTCAAACCAGTATGGTACGTTTCGTTTACGATACCACAAAGATAAAGGGCTCCTTAAAGAAACATTAGTTGAGAAAACTGAAGAGTTATATTTATTGATTTTATCATTTTATTACTTTTGTTAGAAAATATTTGAAGCTAATTTGGAAAAAATTTCATTTTCTAACTTTTATGGCCCATTCATTTACTCCTTTTGTACACCATTCATAAGGTTTTAGATTTCTTTAATCTCATCTTTAGTGTATCTAATATTTGAATAGAGTTGTAAGGACCTTAATAATTAACAGAGAAAAGAACACCATCAAGATATTGCCACGAATTTATCACGGTTACTGATCTAATCGCTCACCACCCGTAGTCCTATTACACGGGCTAAGGCGGTAGTCGAGCATAGTCTCACTTGTACACACGCTTGGTGCTACTACGCAGTCAATGTTTCCTACCGTGGAAAAGTTTTTTTTGCTACGCGTCACCGACTACGGCGGGTAAGTTGTCACATCGGCTAAGGGGCATGCCTTTTAATTAAGTTGTTTTACTTAGAAGGACGGTTCACCTTGCTTGTATATATCAATTCGCTATTATTCGTTCTGTTCTTAGAACGCGGACTATGTTTTTTCTATATATATAACACGGTGTACCCCGGGATTGAAAGTATGCGTGAGAGAGTTTTGACCCCGTTCGAGTGCGCGAAAAAAATAGTACTTTATTTTTCATATTTTAATTACTTATACAATGAGAAAATGAAGAATTGAGAAAACGATTACAAAAATAATATATTGTCATATATTGATAATATATATATTTTTTATTAATTATTATTATAAATACTATATAATAATATTAATATATTAATATTATATTATATATATATATATATATATATTATATAAATATATATTATATAATATATTAGAATTATATATACATATTATAACAGACAATTTAATTATATTATATATCATATTAATATATATATAGTATATATAATATATATTATATATATTATTAAAGTATATAATATATTTTTATTATAATATTATAATAATATATATATATAATATTATATCATATTATATATATATATTAATATATAATATTTATATATTATATATATATAATATATATTATATATATATATATTCCTCCTTATTTTGAAGGGATTAAATTTAATCATTAAATTTATCTAAAACATATTCTCACCATATTAAGTCAAGGGTAGTGTCGCATATACTATAAGTGGAAGGTGGGTTTCATCTAGCCGAATACGTAATATACCATCATAAGTGCATAAATACGACAAAAATTGCTTAGTAGTAAATTTAATTATGAATTGGTCACAGCTTAAAGTATGTAAAATAAATATACTATCTAAAGGCTCGTCAGGAATGAGAATTTTAAAGTCTTAAGAATGAAGTATTTGAAGCCATATTTAAGGTTGGCTTCATGATTCCGGTAAATCACGGAGACGGTTTTTTACCGGAGCCTGAAGATAGAGTTGAAATCTGGTTCATAAGAATATAGTAAGACTGATGATAAGGTATCTTTACCTACTTATGTTTTCTAGGACTCATTCAGAATGGGGTTCCATAGATGAAATAAGAAGAAAAAGATAAGACAGGTGAAATAGACATGGAAAAGTAATAGAGTAGATGATAGAGATGGATGATGATACGGAAGAATACGAGAGTCAGAGTACTGAATGATGATACAGATACGATAGATATACGATCTAGCGAGATACGACTCACTGGACATAGCACGGAACCCATACAGTCGGTTATGAGATCTAGAGTTATGAAAGTAATGAGGAGATATACAGATAAACGTAGATATAGAATAAGAAATTAAGAGAGTAAGGATATCTATTAGATTACTTAATGATTATTGATTAGAGATTTCAATTAGAATACTCAGGTATTTTGAGTGAGAGGGATTTAAGTAAATACTGCGATCAAAGTGTTTTAAGGCCAACTGTTGGTGGTTTCCAATTACAGTATAAAATGGAGAAAAGGTTGAGTACCAGATAGGTGAGACTAAAGTAAGAGGAGAGTTGAGTTTGAATGGGGTACACACGGATGAAGAAGCGAATATTGTAATGAACAAGCGTAAAGTCGGATATGTAGAGACGGAATACTCATTCTTTTCGTCTTAGTTCAATTTCGCTTCTGCTTCTCTTAAGGTTCGACGTGGAGTTTTCATTTTCATGGAGAGTGATGTTATGCTAAAAGAGCCCAGAGTTAATAGTGTGGTTCTACGAACAGACAGTTGATAATTGTCAAAAAGAGTGTTTCTTTAATTACAAACGATTAATTTCTATAAGCTTAAAAACACCATAGATTAACGTAACACAAAATGGCAAAGTAGCTGACGTAATATCATACATTAGAGTTGTCAAAGACTAAATGTTAAACAATTTTGTTATTTTTTCTTTTTGTTTGTTCTTCCGTACATATTATTTATATTCTTTCAAAAATTAGTTTATTTCTTTATGACAATATTCACTGGTGGTTGGATAGAGAAGATGCTAAGGGGGGGAGGGTTGAATTTAACAATCTTTTGTGTGTGTGTCAAACACTAAATCATGAATCTAATAAAACAATCGTTTTAAAAAAAAAAAATGATTAGTAAAAAAAAAAATTCCAATTCTAAATGTTTTTATAAATTAGACTTGAGACGAGGCCGTTCTTTTTCGAAATTTCCTTAATATAAATTTTGTATACTAGAAAATTGCAAATTAAATAGCTTGCAAAAAGCAACCTATTGTTGAGAGTATTGGGAAATGATCCTAAAAACTTTAAACTGATTATTCCGAATATTCTTTCCCATTACTTCAAATTATACCAGGATATCAACTCTATTAATTTATAATAGAGCATATTCCTCTTTATTTACTTTCTCTGAAGATCAATTATATCTTGTGAGTGTAAACAAACTCAAGGCACCGAATATAGACATGCCTCTAGTTTATCTATATATTATCTCACAAAAATATTTTACGCTTACTAGATAGCCTTTGATCTTAGGACTTATGTTAAGTCGAAAACTAAGATATCTGTGTGCGCTGGTCAGATTGTAGTACTTTAAGTTAGTATATGAGTGTGGTGTGTATACCGTGAGGGAGATCTCTGAGTATATATTGGATAGTTACACCGCATACTACTGTGAGATCAATGAAACTAGACACCTTTATCCCTAAAACTTAGTAATCCTTTACTCATCTTTATTTACTGTTTAAAACTCTTATTATATTCTCTCGTTTCCAATAAACTATTTCTATATATTCATATACGTATTTCTGTAATGTTCTATATTAGTCCTACAATCAGCTTCTGCAGGGAAGATCAATAGATATCACAGTACTGTGACGGTAAATATATACGTATTTATTAAAAAAAACAACTTGTATATAGTTTGTATATATATATTTTATCGCCAAAGTGGCTGAATTGCCGTCTTACTTATTTGAATTCTCATGGATTTGGGGTACCTTGAAATGTGCAGAGCCTAAAATGAAAATCTGTCAAATGTAATAATGTAATCTCATTTATACTACAATAGTTTCTTTTACTCTCTTTAATTAATAAATATTTATAAATCAGTAAAATTTTGAATTTAAGCTCTTTCTATGTTATTCTTAATAAGCAATATTGTCACAGCGGATGCAATGCACATTTCGAAAATTACCGGTAGTCTTTGAACTCCAGAAACTCATGCAGCTTATATTTTACCCCAGAGTTGTTCAAAATCTATTTTTCGTAGCAACTCTTTTCCCCGTAGAAAATTCAATAATCTTTCTGGCTCCTCTTACTCACCGTTCTTTCTGGTATTTTAGAAAGAATGTTGACTTTAACTTTGCTTCTTCCTCTTTCCTTTCTCCAGTATCTTCCGACGACACAATTGCCGTTATGTCTTTTACTAAGCTTAACTCCTCGCTCAAAACTCTGTTTCTAATTCCACTTTAGACAACACCGGAGCTATTCCTACTCCACCAGCTCATTATCCTTATTTGATAATTTCTCTAAAGTTAACTGAAAATTAACTTTTTTCTAATCTTATACACTAAGAAGACGTACGGACCTGATGGTATGCCTCCTCTGGTCCTCAAAACTTGTCCTACCGAGCTAGCACTCCTGCCCTGGCAAACTATTCTGTCCCTGCCTTTCAACTTCAACCTTCCCTTCCTGCTCTAAACGTGAGCACATTCAGCCAGTACAGAAAAAAGGAACTCGCTCTCAACCTTCAAACTATCGACCAATAGCTTTAAGTTCTGTTCTTTCTAAGGTTTTCAAATTTATCCTTAACAAGGAGATTTGGAAACATCTTAATTTTAAATCTTATACTCTTTTAGCCAGTATACCTTTTGTAAGAAAAGATCTACTGATGATGATCTTTCTCTTCTTTCTGGTTTTTGATCCTCTGCCCTTCGGTAAGTCTTTCACTGTGGGGCTAGACATATGGAAAGCCTTCGATTTAGACTGATACAAACTTACCTATTTCGGTATTTATCCTTTTCTTTGTGATCTTCTCTCTAATTTCCTTTCCGATCGTTCTATAGTGGTGTTCCTCAGGGTTCTGTTCTATTTCTAACTATCTTCCTTTACTTTTCCACCTTCTGAAGGTAGCGAGTGATTTACTACTGGTGTCGCTTAGCCTTATTCTGTGAAATCGTCTCGGCTCTCAGTAGCTCCTTGAAAATTCATGCGGGGAAGTTGAGATTGTTTGGAATGACGAGTCCTTAAGAAGGGACGGCCTTAGACAACTAACCTCTAATCTTTTTTTTCGAATTTCTTATTGGGGCATTGAGAATAAGGTTGTTTTCAATGACTCAAAAACTCAGTTCCTTCATCTTTCTATTAGACATAATCTGCCACTCAACTATAATATCTCAAACCTTCTTCTGTCCCTAATATTATTGATGTTTCTTTTTCTCGTGATCTTAATTGAGTGGATCACAATTCTTCTCTTTCTAAACAAGCTGATATGAGCGTGGGTGTACTTAGGCGCCTTCAGGATTTCGTCACCCCACATCAGTTGTTTGCTCTTTATAGGGAGTGTCGTTCACCCCTTGTATGGGGTCATACCTCACACATCTGGGGTGGTTGCACTCGCATAGTTCTATTGAAAGGGTGGAGTCTAGTGCTTTTCGTCGCATGCACTCACTAACTCTCTCTCCAGTCTCTCTACCGGTCAAATTGTTGCGTCACACTCTCTTTATTCTATCGTTATTATTCTCCAGTCGCAAACCTCTTCCTTTATGAATGGCTAGTGAGAAACGACTTTTTACACAGTCTCATGTAATCTCTATCAAACTCATTGATTCCAGGCTTAGCCGTTATGTTAACATAATTTCAAACTTCTAACTACAAACTTCTTCTAACTTCTCATCAGCATTAAGTAAGAAAAGCCTTAAAGTGATAATTTCATCAGCTTTAAATTTTTACTGTTAATTTCTCTATGAGCAAATATGTAGGGGTTTAATTTTAAATATTTATTAAGTTGCAATCAATTACTTACATAAAAATTAGCTCACAACGATGTAAACATTGACGGAATGATGTACGAGTTAAAGTTGAATACAGAATAAATAAGAGAGAGATTTTAATTAAAGATTAAATATTATTTAATAAATTAAGCGCTGAAAAATACAAAGGCTACATCTGAAAGTAGAATTATTTAAAATAAAATATTTAAAATAAAGCTGTTAACGGGCATTGACAGAAGTAATGGCATCAACTCATTTTTTTGTTAATAAATTGTATCTTTTATCATTTTTTTGTTAATAAATTGTATCTTTTATCTTAAATTTAATGACTAACCCTTTATGAAAATAAAAAAAATAAAAAATTTCTATTAAAAAAATAAAACCTGATTTTGGAATAAGTTTATTAAAAAGGTGATAAAATTTCTAAGAAATCGGTTTTCAAGTTTAGGCATCAGTTCCTATTAGCTATCCTGCAAAACTTGGATTTTCCTTTAGCCTTTTAAAAGTTTTTTTTTCATTACCCTTTTAGAAAAACCGGTTTATTATTAGCCTACCTGAGAAACAATTCTATCATTTACCTTCCAGAGAGATTGGCTAAAGGTGCTTTTATTTTAAATATGGGTTCATCATTGACGGCTTATTAATAAAAACTGCTTTGTTGTAGTTTGCCATCATGCTTATTGGTAGAGAGAAACCGGATTTTTGCATTACGCCGATTCAGACGGTGTGTATATTAGTTTCTGGAAAGTTGGTTTTTAACCTTTCTGAGGAAACGGATTTACATTAGTGTTCCTGAGAAATCAGTGTTTCATTCGCCCTCTTGAGAAAAAGTTTATAAATAACAAGTTTATAAATAAATAAATAATCCTATTAAAATTTAAAACAAAATCAGAAGAAATTAACATTTTATTGAATGAAACTGAATTCTATTTTTATATAATTTCTTAATTTGGAAGCTTTTATTTATTTATTTATTTATTTATTGTATTTATTGTATTTTATTTTTATTTTGCATGTGAGTCTTTGTATGTTCGTTTATTGTGTATTCTAAGAATTTAGAATTTTGGCTCGATTGTAGTAGTGCCGAGTCAGAGGGATGTAATATACAGTGGGTACAACTGTGTGTTCGCTAAGCTGATTTTGATACGACAATGAAAAGTGAAAGTGTTCATTACTTGAGAAAAAAATTATTATTTTTTTAAATAAAACTATTAGTGAGACAATATTTATAAAGCTTTAATAGGCCATAACAGGATAGATTGAAATAATACAGATAAGTATCTCACTATTTAATAAATTCTTTACATTTTGTCCTATGTTCCGTAGAATTTGAAAGAAAACAATTATTTAAACCTGTACAGTTTCCAATTTCCAATTGGATGTGCACACACACACACACAGCACAGCACCAGCACAGCACACTCACACCCCACGAGCAAAGCATCACTCACACACACATAACACAGACACACACACACAACATTTACACTCACGTCAACAAAAATGGGAAGGGAAGCTTTCCTATCGACTTACGCCATGTCATCCAGTTATTCGCGAATGGCCACGAGCACACAGAAGCGAGCAAGCGCACCACACAGTTGGAAAGCGATGAGCGACACACACACACACACGACACACGCACGCATACACACAAACACCAAGCAACGCAATGCAAGACACACACACTACGACACATACACACACACACGCACAGCACACACACGAGCACACACGCACACACAGGCACGATCACACGCACATGGTAGACGGGATAAAGGATCCACACCTTGTGGCAGCACACAGGTGCAGGTGTTTGTGGGGATTAGTCTCAGATATGTGGTCACACTACACACACGACAGGCACACTAGGCCACACAGCACACACAAACACACACACACACACCTAGGGGGGAACACACACAACACACACTCACACACGAGTCACACAGTAATGACACACACATATACAATGCTGTGCTCGTGTTAGGTGGACAACACACACACCGACACACACGCCTTTCACGCACAAACACACACACTACATCACGACAGGGCACACAACACACACACACGAGCAACACTACACCACCACACACACACCAAGCACCACAGCGTACTTTCTTCCTACGGAAGGTTAAATGATACATGTAGAACTATACGGATCAATGGCATCGTTGCATATGTTGGTACTTCACCCATTGTATTTTTGTGGACTTGTTGAATAAACTTAAAGAAGACTATTAGGAAATAAAAGAGCTAAAAAATTAGTTTTCAAGTTTAAAAAGACAATCCAAATTTATGTATTAAATTTATAATATAAACATATTTGTCTAATAAAATTGATTTAAGAGTTTAGATCCTAATTATCGTAAAGTCCGGGTAAAACAAAAATTAAATATTGAAAATTGCAAAATAGTTTTACAGTTTTACATATTACATCTAAAATATAAATTTAATAAGCGAAAATATTATTATTATTATATTATTATTATTATTATTATTATTATTATTATTATTTACTATTATTACTATTAATTATGAAATGCTTTGTAATTATTGGGTCTTTTTTTCAATATTAAGTATTTTATTATGTATTATTATTCTATTATTATATACTATTATTATTATTATTATTATTATTATTATTATTATTATTATTATTATTATCATTATTATTATTGTTATTATTATTATTATTATTATTATTATTATTATTATTATTATTATTATTATTATTATTATTATTATTATTATTATTATTATTAATTTATAATTATTAAATTATAAATTTTTATTATTATTATAATTTATAATTATAATTATTTATAATTATAATTATAATTATAATTAAATTATAAATTTTAATCATAAATTAATATAATTATCATAATATTGTAAACTACTCAGTCATCTAGCTAATAATTTTGAATGACAATTTCCCTTTATTAGAAAAATTAGTAAAAATAACTAATTTTTGTAGTAAAACACAATGTTTCATATTTCTGGCCTATTTTTTTTCATTTCCCCCACTTTTAATAAAGCGAAAAAAAATAAAATATTTGCTCAGCAGAAAATAGTTTATTAAAAGTTTAAAAACTATCTTAACTTTTTAATTTCTGACTATTTTAGTCGATATATTTATGTAGTAATTGTGTTACGATTTCAAACAGGGAAATGTGAGTTTTCTCTATCAAAAATTTATATTAAATGTAAAGTAATTATGTAATAAAAATAAAGTTATAATATATATATATATATATATATATATATATATATATATTATGATATATATATATATATATATAATGATAATAATATCATAATTATAGTATATATATAAGTATATATATATATTATATATAGTATAGTATATATATATATATTATATATAGTTATATATATTGCTAAAGTGTGTTGTGGCGTGCGTTGCGTAATATAATATTATATATATATATATATATAGTATATAATTATATATAGTATATTATATATAATATATATATAATAATATATTATATATATATTATATATGTATATATATCTATATACCCACCTATATATATATAATTATATATATATATATTATAATAGTATATTATATATATATATATAATATATATATATATATCATAGTTAAAATAATATATTTTATAAAAAAAACAAATTAAATAATATATATTATATATATTATATATTGATAGTGATATACTATAAATTATATAGTATTATAGTATATGATATATAATATGATATATATATATACTGTATATTATATAATATATATGTGTGTGTGTGTGTGTGTGTGTGTGTGTGTATGCGCGGCCGTCGCGTGCAATTTGACGAGAGAAAATAATGTATTAGTAAATTAATTAAATAAAATTTAAAAGCAGTTTTCATATTTTTAATAAAGGAATTAACTCCTTTTGTATTCGAACAATAGGTTCTGATTATTATCATTATTTATTATTGAAATATTCGCTAGAATAGTTATATAAGTATGCAATATATATATATTATAATATATATAATATTATAATATATATATAGTATATATATATATATATATATATATATATATATATAGTACTATATATATATATATATATATATTATATTATAGTATATAGTATATATATATATATATATATTATATATATAGTATATATATATTATATATATATTACTATATATATATATATATTTATATCTTTTATAATAACTATATATATATATATATATAATATATGGTACTATAATTGATTGGACTTTGTTAACCATGATGCTCTACCTTTTTCTTGTCCCTTTTCAATAGTCTACCTTTTGTGTATTCTTCATCAACAAATGAAACCAGCTCATCCATATATGTTATCTTAGCTCTTTATTTTGGCAGTCTTCTCACGATCATTTTAGTTAGCCACAGCTTTCCATTTGTTTCTTTCTCTTTAATATGTCCAGATCTTCCTCTTGGACGTATTCTCCTGTTAGGCATACCATCCAATTGTTCTTTCGTAATGCGTGCGCTACTAATAAGATTGTTTTTGATATGTTTAATAATTTTCCTTGAAACGTTCACTATTTTAAACACTAGTTAATTTGATATAACATTTTTGGTCTAAAAGGTTTTTATCAACCTTTTCAAGATCTCCATTTTAGCTGTGTGTATCTTATTTTCATAATCTTTTTTAAATTTCAAACAGTGTTGGCTACGTTCAGCGTTTAATGAATCTTTCCCTTGATGGTTATGAAATATATGATTATGCCGTTTGTAGAAAAACTTTCTATATTATTAAGGTATATTTTGTTTTATCTATTCATTTTTAGTTTTCGTCTCCACAAATTTCATTGTTATTTAAACAAATTTCACAAGGAATTAAAACAAAACGACATCCTTACTTCACCAAATTTCCCTCTGACCTAATTGTAACCACCAAATATTTCGGTTTTCTTTAATTTTACGTTGATTGAAGCTTTGATTGATTTATTGGTGCTCTTCCAATATGTGACCTACAGAAATTCTATAATCTCCCATTTGATAACATTCATATACTAGGAATATATATATATATATATATATATATATGTAATAATAATTAGTCTAATATTATGCTATATAGTATATATATATAGTGTATATATGAGGTATTATATATATAGTATATATATATATATATTAATTATAGAGAAGTACTATATAGTAGTTATATTATATATAATTAGTTACTTGGGACAGTCAGTAATATACCGTCTAGGCTTATCGGCACGTAGATCTATCTAGGGTTAAGTAGGTTTACGGCATCGTCAATCCATATAGGTTAGTTCTGCAGTTTTTGGTCCACTACTAGTTCAGGCTATAATAAGATTTGTAAAGTATATACAGATTTACTGCATGTATAGTACTTTAACAAATATTTATCATAACTGAATCTAAGCAGGATCCTGAAAACCGATACCTAACAGTAGATGGATCAACGCGTTGTCTTGAAACGTGCCTAGACGCAAACAGTGGGATCGACGGTGTTGGTGAATCTAAGACATCTAGGATGAATCTACTGTTGTTTAAAACCTATACCTGAAACCTAGACTGGATGAACAGTCCAAATGTATATATATTAGTATATTTTCTATAATATATATATAATAATATATATATACTTATATATTATATATATATATTAGATATATAATAATTTATTATATTATTTTAAATAAATGTAAATGAAAAAAGAATAAAAACAACTCGGTAGATCACATGTTGGAATGAAAACAACTCGGCAGATCGCATATTGGAAGAGTACCAATTTATCTATATATTTTGAAACCTGCTTCAATTGCTTCATTAGCAAATCCACCATGCATCGAAATTTCTTCTCAGAATCGAGTAAGTGTATAGAATCATCAGCGCATTCAAACTGTCGAGCATCGGGTAATGTCGTAGTGTATCGGAATTTGGAAATGATCTTCCAAAACTCTGATATCGGAATTTGAAAATGAATTTCCAAAACTTTGACATCGGAATTTGGAATTGAATTTCCAAAACTCTGAATTCGGAATTTGAAAATGAATTTCTAAAACTCTGACATCGGAATTTAGAAATGAATTTCCAAATCTCTGAATTCGAATAAATTTCCGCAAAATTGTTGAATTCGGAATTGAAAATGAATTTCTAAGAAACTCGACATCGGAATTTAGAAATGAATTTCCAAAATTCTGATATCGGAATTTGGAAATGAATTTCCAAAATTCTGACACGATTTATGTAGGCCTTCACCTTTTTTCCACAAGAGATTATGTATCACTGATTCAATTGCTCAACAATAAATGTGAAAATTTATAATTTGAAAGTAAAAAGATTTAAGTGTTCGTGATAAGCATTGGAACAACGTGTGAAACCAACAACGAATTTATTGGGGTGGGGTTATAACTTTCCGAACATTCGTGCTTTCTGGCAATGAAAACTTTGTATTTCATTGCTATTCCCAGTGTACATAAGTTAAAAACAGCAATTTGGAATTGGAGTGCGACTGTAATAATATATATATATATGATATATAGTATATATTATATTAATGATATATATATATATATATATTTATATATATATAGTATATACTATATATATATATATATATATAATAAAATATATATTAAGTATAAATATATATTATATATATATATATATATATATAGTAGTATATATATACTATATATTATAATTATATAGTAGTATACTAATACTATAGGTATATATATATACTATATATTTATATATATATAGGTAGTTAATACAATTGACAAAATCTATCTCAGTTTAGGATAGAAGTATCAATTAGACAACATTTTAATATATAGTTATACATTTTAATATAGCTAATATATTACCTACATATATATATAGTATATTATATATCTATATATCTAATAATAGTATAGATATTATTATATATATATAATAGTATATATAGTATATATATATATATATATATATATTCACATTTTCGTATATTAAAGTTTTTATTATTATTATTATTATTATTTATTATTATTATTATTATTGATTATTATATATTATTATTATTCATTTATTATTATTATTATTATTATTTATATTTTATTCATATTATTGATTATTATTATTATTATTATTATTATTATTATTATTATTATTATTATTATTATTATTATTATTATTATTATTATTATTATTATTATTATTATTATTATTATTATTATTATTATTATTATTATTGATTATTGAATATTGATTGATTATTATTATTAATTATTATGTATTATGTATTATTATATTATTATTATTATCTATTAAGTACTGATCTATTTTTTGAATGAAATGATATATTTTTTGTCTTCTACTGACGTATAATATTTTTTATTAATTTTTCTGTTACTATTGCAGATTGAAAACTATGTGGCTTTTTAAAAGGATGGAGAGAAGGGGGGGAACCTCTATATTTTATAATTTTCAGGTCCCTAAAGTAAGAGTATTTTTTCCTGTTATTACAATTTCAATGTTTTATTTCTTTCGGAAAACCTTAATTTTTTACGACTCTTTTCATGGACTAGTTCTGTTAAGAACAAAATGAGAACTCGATTTATTAATCTTTTTTTTAGGTTTACTAATCTTGAAAAGATTTTTCCTTAAAACAGTCGGCCGTCTCAGGGAGATACTGAGTGCGGTTTTCTTCAGAAAATTCCACGTTTCGCAGTTTTTCTGAAGGAGATTTCAAACAAATGTTGGGGTTTACAGAGAGAAAATGCCCAACTTGATGATTTGCCAGACTTAAATATTGGTTTGCCTTTTGGCAATAATTGGCAAGAACAGCTCTGCAGACCCAATTCATAGCACCACTCTTCAAAGTTTCTTGCAAAGTCGTTTTTTATTTCTCTGAAAATGTATTTTTGACTGCTTTTAGGAAGAATCCGTCCCACCAGTTCCATATAAGTACTTTCATTTCTATTAAAATTTTAAAAGAAAAACTTTATTATCTGAAAGTTTTTAATAGTTGCGGATATGTTCAGTTGGAGAAAAAAAGACATTTTTTCCGAAGAACTTAACTGGGCTGCTATAGTCAAATCAGAGCAATTATAGTAGCAAAAAATATATTGAAGTTATGATATTAATTTGTAAGGACTTTTACTAGAAATATCACATAAAGTATTAGTCCGACCGATAAACTAAAAAATTTTGGCAATGTTGGAAATAATGATTCAGATCAGGTAAAAACAAGGACTGTTATATTCATAAAAATATTTTTAATAATAATGACGTCAAAATTAAAGCTACTTTTCTTATAAAATTGATATAGCCAAGCCCAATTAAAAGGGGAATCTATTTTTTTCAAAATGTTGGGAGTGCATTTTTCGAGAACCGCTTCATTGCAATTATCTCGAAAATTTTTATGCCCAAATAGAGGTTATTCATTTTGGTTTTTACTCTAGCTTTTTTATTGTCATTATTAACCTTATCGCTTGGAATAAGATGGAAAAGAAAAACTATTTGAAAAGGAAAACTTTTGTGCGAATGGTATCTAATTCAAACCCTCTTGTTTATTTAAGAAAGATTGGTGAAAATTAAATGAAATATTTGTAGTAATTACCCAAGACTTTATTTGTATTTATTTTTTAAACATCCAAAGCAGGTGCTGATACCGATGTATCAGATATACGCAATATCACTAATGCATAGGAGAAAGAACTTTTAGTTGGCCTTACTAATTATTTTTCCATTAATATCTAGACATCAAAGACAATCAAGTGAATTCATGTAAAGCTTATATATTATATTAGTATATATGATATTATATATATATAGTATATTACTATATATATATGAGTATATAGTTATATAATTATATAGATAGTATATAGTATAATTAGTTGGATGTAGTGTGACATCCGAACGGCGCATAACATCGTCTCATGTGTAGTTCTGTGCTATACGGCGGGGAAGTGTGCAGGAGCAGGTAGTTGCAGGATCCAGCAGTTAATAAATGCGGATGTATAATTAATATTTGAAGTTTATTTTAATTTTGTTTTCATTAGTGTTTGAGAAAAAAGGTTACCGTATGATAAAAGAAAATTTTTATTTTGTATATCTATCCATAGTATATAGTTTAACTATATATAATATAGTTTAATACTATATATATATATATTATATAATTATAATATTATATAGTATATATATTATATATAGTATATATTATTTATATGAAGTGAAAATCATGGAATTTGTTTGCTTACTCTTGAGACAAAGAGAAACAACTTAGAGCAATTGTAATGAGTTCTGTAAAATCCTTCAGGATAATATGAAGTTCTGTAAAGTCTTCAGGATATATGGAATATCTACAAATGTTTTAGCATGGGAAGAAACAATGGAATTTTTTCTAAGAAAGATAACACGCAAGATATTGAAAAAGAGTAAGGGTGAAAAATATGCTTTTTTAGGGAAGTCGTGTAGTTGATTTACTATAAAACAATGGGTTTTTAAGATTGAAAATACATGTTTGCCTCCAGCTTTCAGATAAGGTAAATATCAAAATGATCAAATATCAACTTGCTGTAAAGACATCATAGTCTCATTCCTAGCATAAGACGTGTGGCGTTGCTTGGTTTGGGAAAGTTTGTAGCAAATGTTTTGAAGGCATTTTAGATGATATATTGGATTAAACTACTACTGTGGGACATCTATTTCTTTAAGGCGTGATTGTTATGCATGCTCATTTGTTTTTTCCGTAGCACTTTCATATAGATTGGCATAGGCAGGTCGTCGTTGGTTCTATTCGTTCGTCAGTCTGGGTTACAATTTTTATTTCTCTTCGCTATTACGAATTAATAATTTAATTAGCTTTAAAAATAATTTATTCATTAACTATTGGAAAAAAATTTTAAGGTATCAACAATAATCATAAGTAATATTTCAATTTGGAACGGTAAAACTTATAAAAAAAAAATGCTAAAAAAGAATTAGAATAATTTAGTGAGACAAGAGCTGAATTAGTCATTTATATGTATATTTAGAATATATGATGTATATTTAGAATATTTAGATAATTAGGAAAAGGACTTCGATTAATTTTTAAATGTGTCGCATTACAAAATCAGTCTTTCCCGCCTTTCTTGCGAATCTCAATAGGTTAATGTTTTTTTTTCATCAAAACTTTAAAAAATTTAATACTTTCTACAATTCACTTAGATTTAATTACTAATAATAAATAATTTATAAAATTTGGAAAATTCATTATTTGTAAATTTAACGCTTAGAAAAAGAAGAAATTGAAATACTTTGTAAAAAATGAGAGAGAGAGAGAGGAGAGAGAGAGAAGAGAAGAGAGAGAGAGAGAGAGAGGTAGAGAGAAGAGAGAGAGAGAGGGAGAGAGCAGAGAGAGAGAGAGAGAGAGAGGAGAGAGAGAGATGAGAGAGAGCTTCTAAACGCGCATTATTTTCATTGAAAGATCGACATACAGACGATCAGCTGTCTTCGTTAAAAAAAAAGCAAACTCATGTTTTATACAGATACTACTTCTTGTGAGCGTTAACGATTTTACAATAAATAATAACTAAATAAATAAATAAATAATTAAATAAAATAAATAAATAAATAAATAAATAAATAAAATAGTATAATAAAAGTAATCCAAATCTCATTCGTGTATATTATTTTAAATGCAAGGTTTATATATATATATTATATATATATATAATATATATATACGTTATATAGTATAAATTATAAGATGTATATATATATATATCTGCACCTAAACAAAAAGTATAGTATATGGTCTAGATAGAAGATTGATAATAGTATATAGTATTATATTATATATATTTTAATAACACCGCCTCCTGTTCAATCGTTTAAAAAGAAACCGGTTTCGACTTCCGTTTCTTGCTATATATATTATGATATATATATATATAATATATAGTATGTATAGTATTATAGTATATTAATACTATATATAGTATATGTTAGTGATAATATATATATATATTTATATATTAACCGAGAAGGCAGTAATCTCTTTATCCCTTTTCACTATATGTTCTTTGTTTAAGATCTAAAAATAATAAAATTGCGATTGCAGTTTTAAACACAAAATAAATTAAGAAGAAGCAACAGATATGAAACTTTGGGATGTAACCCTGGTGATGTTCGCCTTGAAGGGGTAGTTTCGATGCTTGAAACTGTTTTTCTTGGGAATCCACTTTTTTTGGGTTAGGGGATAGCTCAAGTGGTAAAGCGTCGAGTATATTGTCCTCAGTCGGAAACGCGGTGGTTCAATACCGGAAAAGGCAGTAATTCTTTACCTTCCAGCTAATATTTTCTTTGTTTAATATATATATATATATATATAATATATATAGTTATAGTTATATAGTAGTATATATATATATATATTATATATATATATATATATATATATATATATATTATAAAGTTCTATATATTATATATAGTACATATGGCTAGTTTATAAGTGGCGGTTGACTCCAGGAGCGTAAATCAATAATTAATGTATCGTTTATTGTTAATAATTTTAGGGATAAATAATTAAATTTTGGTAACCTAACGCTAACTTACCTAAACCTAACAAGACTTAACCGTAAATTAACCTAACCTACATATTAACGGCAGTCAACGGCACTTATAAACTAGTCCTATATATATATATAATACTATAGTATGATATATATATATTATGGTATAATATAATATATATATATAATATATATATATATATAAGTATATAGTATATTATATATATACTATAATATATAATATTACTACTGTCAAAATTAACGCACAACAAGAGTACGTGGCGGAGGAAGGGTAGAAAATGCTAAGATACGCGAAAACTATTTTATTGACTATGACATAAAATGGTGGATCCTCCCAGAACGTAGTTGATAGAGTCATCAAAGAGTGTGCAACTTCGTAGGCGATAAAGAGATGCCTCGCGGCAGACCCATACCGACCACCTCCAACGGCGGCACTGCAGGCACATTGGGCTTGCTTCAACCACTCCATAGGTCGTCCGGTATACTCTTAGAACGCTGTCCGAGCGTACGAAGAAACTCTCGACTGCGTCCGTTAAGAGCACTTTAATGGGATGTGTTCTCGGGCAGAATGTTTCAGTCGCACCGCCTTCGATGTGGCCCGTGTGTGGGCGGTGACGTCGAATAGCAGGCCTCCGGGGCCCGGTAATTAATGTCGCGCAAGGCGTCGCCACGACTGTTGTCACTCATCCTGGTGCCATGTACCTCAGACAGCTGTATCTGCAGATGTTCGTGCCGTTGTGTGGCGCTGCTCGGTAATGCGCTGCAAACATATGATTTAATTGGTTCTTCGCACAGGATCGTGGCTCTGGCCCTACTTGTCCTCGGCTGCGATCATTGTGTAGGGTTTCCTTTGGTAAGTTGGATCCACCGCGTTCGCAATGCGTTGTGTTGTTCTAACACCGAACGTCGACGCAAGTGCCGGTGACCCAGTGTCAGTTGGCGTGGTGTTGTTATCTGCAGCACAGTGATCTCTTGACAGGTCTGACCACTATGCCTCTCATGTTATCGGAGTCGTCGTAGGTGAATGAATCCTTAGCGCTGATGTATACTGAGCGGCGTGACATACCTACCACGGCACCTGCTCGCACGTCGCTGGTTGCGTGGTTAATGTTTTCCTAAATGTATCGCGTGACGACCCCGAGTAGTGCAGAGATTCTATGTCGGGGTGGTTAACATAAGCGTTACACTGATGCTGGTCTGTTGTTGTTGGTGTGGGGTTCAATGGTTAGGAGCCTTCCCGTTCTTGCGAGTGATATTTACGCGCTAGGTCGCGTTATTTTTGACAAGTAATATATATATATATAGTATTATATATATATATTAGTATCTATGAGTATACTTAATTAATAATCATAATATATATATATATATATATATATATATTCATATATTATATATATATATTATATATAGTATATAGTATATATATGTAGGATAACTAAAGGCGAAAAAATTTATTCTTCTTGAGGCCTAACAATAGCTTAAATAAAATTCGCATGCCATGTTAAAACTGATGCAATTTCCTCCAATTTATACAGATCAAGACTAAGTTATGGAGAGAGAGAGAGAGAGAGAGGAGAGAGAGAGAGAGAGGAGAGAGAGAGAGAGAGTAGAGATGAGAGAGAGAGAGAGAGAGAGAGAGAGAGGAGAGAGAGAGAGGAGAGAGAGAGCAGAGAGAGAGAGAGAAAGAGAGTAAGATTTAAGAGATGAGAGAGAGAGAGAGAGAGGAGAGAGAGAGGAGAGAGGAGAGAGAGAGAGAGAGGAAAGAGAAAAGAGAAAGAGAGAAGAGAGAAGAGAGTACATATTAGAAAGAGAGGAAAGAAAAAGAGAGAGATAGCACAGTGAGAGATGAGACGAGAGGAGAGGAGTAGGAGAGAGAGAGGAGAGAGAGAGAGGGAGAGAGGAGAGAGAGAGAGAGAGAGAGATGTGCAACGGTGACTGTAGGTGTTCCTACTGTGTTTCGAGAATTTTTTGAGGGAAAAATCTGGTGGAGAAAATGATTAATGGCGTTTCAGGGTAACGTAATCGTATCTTTGGTAGTCGACTTTTAAGAATATGTTGGTGTTATTTGCGTTCGATTCCGATATTTACTATTGGAGACACGGAATGTTCCCAATAGAGATGATTGTGGAATAAAGTGTTGTAATTGAAGTAATATAACTTAGTAGTTTGCACATAACGGTAAATTTATAATAAAAACGTTAAGATATGAAACATGTATTTTTTTATTATTTGTGTTTTAGCGCTACGTTTTTGGGCATTTATAGTTTTTGCCGATATTTTACGAATCTCTTTGGTTAAACAGAGTGCCACCGAGTTTGCTCTAGGCATGTTCAGTGAACAATTTTGTTTGCCATGAAATCCTTGTTTATTCCTTACGAGAGAAAGCAAAGGTTTTAAAAAATGTGCTTGCTTTTAGCAACACAATTTCTGGAGTAGTTGTGAAGTAACGCCGCGTCAAACGATATTATTTTGTATTCGTAACATGGCTTGTATAAAAAAAATACATCATTAAGAAAGGTATTTTTTTATAGTCATTTGTTGAAAAATATATCATTTGATAAAAAATATATCTATGATATATTTTGATGTTATCATATTTTATGTATCAGCGGAAATTGCCCAGATCAAGCAATTTCAAGCGACGTTAAAACTTATTGTTTTTTTGTGCCAATGAATTGCTGAATACCGTTTAAGGGTGGACGGTTATTAAAGACATGGACGCGAGTTAAAGTATGACAAATGTGTAAGACATGGGAGATTAAAACGCACTGGAGATAAATGTAAGGTGTGGACCAAGTTTGAAGTCATATGTATGCAGAGGCTTAGTGATCGCACATATCGCGACTTTCTCGAGAGGCAACTCAGGCTGTCATTCATTGTTTAAGATAACGATCAGTGACTGATACATATGTGTTCGTTTTGAATAATAATGATGATATATATATATATATGCGTGTGTGTATACAGTATATTATTGTACAGATTGAAGACGTTCTGGAGAAACGAAATTAATCCTCGGTGAATATATAACAATTAAAGAACTCTTTTTTTTCTTTTTCTTTTTTAAGAATTTGCAATATAACAAAGTTTGTGAATATTAAAATAAAAATTAAAATGAAAATTATACATTAAAGTTCATGATCCCTATATTTTTCAAGTATTTTTCAAATATCAAAGGATGTAAGCTGAAATTGAATTGAAAATTGGAAATAAAATTGAAAACAAAATAATAAAAAGTACAATATGATATATATATATCAGTATATGAGTTTTATGCAATAAATTAAAATATTGAATGATGTTAGAGAGTGTTAAAAATTAAACTACAGAGGTTTCTTAAGGCTTGCTAAGATTAAAACAAATTTTAAAATATACAAACATGATATATAGTAATATATAATTAAATATTATAAATATAAATAATAGTATAGTATATATATATATATATATATATATTTGTATTTAGTATAAGTATTTATATTTACATATATTTATTATATTATTATTTATTTAATATATATATGTATATATATATAATATATATATATATAATATATATATATATATATATATATACATATATACTTATAGTATAATGATATATATATATATAGTATATATATTATATTATATATATTATATTATTAAATATTATAATATATATTTATAGTATATATATATATATATATAACTAGTTATATATGAATACGGTCCTGATAACAGCGGATTATGCATATGTAAAATATGCATATATAAGATGGATGGAAGTACGGAATGTTTTTGAAGCATTTGCGAGATACAAAGGCCATCTCAGAGCTTCATCAGTTTGCTCCATTCTTGTAATTCACATAAAAATGTGATTTTGGGAAAATATTATGAAATTCCACATGCATGGGAACAGAATGTTGAATATTTTGTTCGCAAGAAAGATTTTCGAGTAGACGTGGCTCAAAGCGGTAGGATCGACAGAGTCGCATGCATGGGCCCGGGTTCGGATCCACGTAACCGGATCCTAGGCTTGCATTTACCTAGGAGTTCCTCCTAAATAATACAAGATATGCCCGTGAGGTGTGAACTTTTAAAAAAAATGTTCTATGAGAAATATAAGTAAGATATATATATAAATATATATATAATATATATATAATATATATATATAGTATAATATATATTTATATATAAGTATATATATATATTATAATATATATCGTATTATATATATAATATTTCTTTTTTAACATGAAATAGCAAATATTGAAGAAGGAAAAGCATTCTTCTGAGCTGTTCCCCATTTTCTTGCAATATTTTTCCAAAAACTGTGGATTTCTGTGGTTTGTTTTAATAGTAATTAAGATTGATATAAAAAATATTGCGGGTTAAGGATTATAGAGCTTAAGAAAGAATTTTGGGTTTTGGATTCATTTGGAATTTTTGAAGAGATATTCCTTATATTTATTACAGACATCTAAAATGGTTAGAAAATAAATTAAAAATTAAAAATATCACTAATAAATCGAAATATTTTACAATAGAGAGGATCAGAGATTAAATGAAAGAGCATTTTAATAAAAAAAAGGCCGTGAAGCTTTAAGCTGCTCTCTTGTCCAATATTAGTTTTAAAAAGGTGCTAATTAATTTAAATTGCTGATTATGATGGCAGGAAAAAAATTATATAAGAAAAATCGCTTATAGGAGAATTTTAATGCGTCAACATGAGGATCCGAGATCGCTTAGTTTATCATAACTAAAACTTCAGTGACGTGCTTATGCAGCAGTTTTAACACATTTTAGTAGTTTGGTTTTAATTTATGTAGAAGACTCGCGGAAGTAATTCTGATAATCTCTGTGAATATAAAGTAATTCCGTTTGTAATGAGAATAGATAGGAGGCCAATACAATTAGATGGTTGAAGATCCCTAATTAGTTTTAATTAAAAATTTAAGATTACATTACAAAAACAAGGTTTTTAAAACTCAAAAACTATACACACAACTACAAACACACAAACCACACACACACACACACACACATGATTATATTATATATAAATATATTAGTTATATTATATATATATATTAGTATATATATATATTATATTATATATATATATTATAGTATATAGGTATATATATTATATATTATATTATAGTATATATATATTATATATTTAATATATATATATAGTGTATAATATATATATATAATATATTATAGTTATATATATATATTATATATATATAATATATAGTGTATATTATATAAATAATGATATTATATATATATAATAGTATATATATATTAGGTATATATATTATATAGTGATAGTATATATATATAGTTACTATATATATATATATAGTATATATATATTATATTATTAGTTATGTAGTATATATATAGTATATATAAACCTAAAGTAAGCTAAATGAATTAATAATTATTGGGCATTTATTAAAAACAACTTAATGTTTTATCTAAATGTCACCTCTAAAGGGGTACAAAAGAATTAATGCGACCAATTGGTGGGTTTTCATTGATATTATTCAGTTTAAAAAGGGGGATTTATCTTTTTTTTTTGCGTTAAATACTGGTCCATCGCCTTTTGAATTTTAAAGCAATAAAAAACCTTTTGGAATTATGACCGCTAGTTAGGATGCTTGAAAAAATTTTTATAAAATGAAGGACAGTTAATGAAAGATAAAGGGGGAAAAAAATAATAAAAAAAATTCTTAGCCCAAAAAATCAATATAATATAATAAACAAAGATTGAAGGATTGCGATAATATTAAAATAAATTCACTGATAGTCATTTCAAAAGCAGGATTAAATAGTTTTTTCATAAATATATTTATTTAGTCGTATATAATTGAGGTCAGTTCTCTAGGCGTAAAGCATATACACACGAAAACCACACACACACACACACATATATATATTATAATATATATATATATATATATTATATGTATATATATATATATATATAGTTATATATATATTATTATATATATTATATAGTATAATATATATAGATATATTAGTATATAGGTATGAGTATAAATAGAATTCGTCAGCAACCGTCAAAATGCCTTAATACCACTTTAGAAAACAAATATCTACACTTTTTAGGTAACTTACTGTAAATGAAAACGAAGTACTTACCTCACCTTCAATTTTTCCATGACCTAAGTCAAATATAAACAGCCGAAAATATCTGAAAATTGGCGGACTTATATTTTTGAAAATAAATGGGAATTTATTGATTTGACACCTGGGTATCTGTGATGCATCTGATGATTGCACGAAAATGACCGCGACCTTATTTATACTACAATATATTATAATATCATATTATATATTAATATATATATATACATATATTATATAATATATTATAATATATAATATATAATATAAATATACGTATATATATATATATAATATATATATATATAATATATAATATATATTATATATAATATATATATATAAATAAAAATATATATATATAATCATATATATATATATATTATATTATATATATATATATATATATATTATATATATATATAATATATATATATATATATATATATATTATTATATTATTATATATATAATATATATATAATGGTATATATATCTTTACAGTATTCACCACCGATCACGGACGGATAGAGCCCTATTCAAGGAGGGGTTGTTAAAACATTGAAAATGACGTCATCTAGCGCACATTTCGAAGATGAGCACAGACGCAGGCCTTAAAGTGAGAGAGATTATCAGCAGAAAGCATGGAAGATGGAAGAAAATTCCACAAAACAGAAGTGGCTGGAAAGTTGGAAGCACCACAGCGAACGAGCCTGGAGTTGCTAATGTCTACACAAAATTCGTGTGCAGACAATGCTCTCCTTGTGCTACGAGGGCGCCTTAAAGGTGTTGTTACGCGAGTGGTCAGCTCCCTTGTGCACTTGCCTCTGTGGTACCCATAAAAAAGAGAAAAAGCTTCAACATCGCGTCGTAAAGATAGAGGGTCAAGTGAATTGGAAAGTACAGGACAATTTATAAGCCTTTTGGCAAAAGTCGGGTGAAACCAGAGCCCCCCCTGGATATGAGAGCAGTACTCCATATACGGAAGGATGAGATCCTTGTATAGTTGGAGTAAACTGATAAGGGAAAAATTCACGCAGTCATAAAACAGAAACTCCCAGCTTTCTTTGAGGCCTCCCTAGCAACCCATTTTGTGAGGTTCCAAGACAGTATTTGTTGGATATATTAAGAATCCAAGAATGTTTATATTGTTCAAAGGTGAGACTGTTGAAACCGTAAAAAGAGATAGCGAATGTTAGAAGATGTCTTTAGAGAGGGAGATGTTTGTAGAAGTTGGGGTTTTAAAGAATTGTAATTCACAAGGTTGACAAGACTCCACAGAAATTTTATCCAGATCAGCGAGAAATAGAATTAGAAAGATTAAGACGGAGAAGACATTCTAGAAACAAAAGATGGAGCAGATTTGAAAAGAGTTGAAGAATGGAGGGTTTAGTCATCATCATATGAATGGATAGTGTTTGATGAGCAGCTGAAAAGATCATTAATGAAAAGCAGGAATAGAATAGGAGATAAAACAGAACCCTGAGGACACCACTATTGATTTAGAAGGAGGAAGAAGTCGCGCCTATCAATAACATCTGATATTGAACGATTTGAAGAAAGCTTAAGACATAAGCAAGCAAAGAGGAGATGAAGGAGGAAAACTTCAAAGGCAGGGTGCTTGGAAAGTAGTTGGGACGGATAGTCATACCCTGTCAACGCTTCAGGTATGTCAAAGCGCCACCACAAGCTCCCCGGTAGTTTCTAGAGCGGAAAAAAACCAATAAAATCTGTTAGATAGAAAAAGCATATCAAAAGGGTAGCCTCGAGCGCCGAAAGCATACTGGTGAGTAGGGAAAAGAAGAAGGATTGAGATTCCAGATGATCTAAGAAATGAGAGTAGAGATGGGTTTCAAAGATCTTAGATAGGATACAAGTGAGAGCTATAGGGCGATAGTTAGAGGATAGAGCGGCTTACCTTATCGAAATAAGTTTGGACATATTGCGTTGCTTCCAACACTGAAGGAAAAGTGCTAGTATTGAGGCATAGAGGAAATAATTAAACGAGAGGTGGCGCCAGCTAAGAAGCGCACTACCTCAAAAAACTTGGGGAGGAACGCCATCCTGGCAGCTCGCATTCCTAACGTTAATAGATTTTAGGAGCCCATGAACTCAATCAAATGTAATCACAGGTTGGGACATGGACACCTTAGAGGAGAAACAGGAGGAAAGCGCAAAGGGATTGCCGAGAGGCAGTTCAGGTGATTAGAGAAAAAAAAAGAGGCCAATGAGATTAGTCTATTCGGTTGAAGTATTAGCAACAGAACCACGAGAGCAATGCTTATGGGAAAAAGTAGATTTTTTTTCATAAGAAGATGCTAGAGATGTTTTTGGCAAGGGCAAGAAAGATTTGAGAGTAGGAAAACCAAAGAGGTCAGCGCACTTTCGTTTTATGAAAGTCCTCTTTTCTCGTCGAAGAGTATCCCTGCAACGATTTCTAGACGAATTGAAATTAGGGAGAGTGATATGAGGGCGAGAATTTTTACACTCCCGATATGCACCGTCTCTAGCCTGAGCCAGAGAACAAGCACGATCGAACCATAGATTTTGAGGAGAGGAAGATTTAGTCAAAGAAGGAATGAAGTTGCTCATCCCATCAACGATTACATCTCCCACCTTAATGCAGAAGCTGAAGCGTCTTCAGACAAAGCAGTCACTCCAGTCATAGTCAACGTAGAAGCGACGCAAAGTCCCCTAATCGGCCCGATTAAAGTGCCAGAAAGTACGCATAGGCCAGGATGGAGATTGTGGAAATAAAGTATTAAAATTAAGAAATATAAGGTTGTGGTCAGATTTAATAAATGTTAGCGAAAGTGGTGTATTAATAGAAAAATGGAGTAGTGGGGCAACATAGGTCAATTGTATTCAAGAATTGGTTTGGGGCTATCCGGTGTGTGTAAGTTCCTTAATAAGATCATTAAGAATTCTGAATGCTTTGGTCTCCTCCCCACATTAATCAATCTTAGACGAACCTGATCATTCATTGCTGTGTACATTAAAATCCCTTAAATAGAGGACCTCAGTATTTGGATGAGAAGATATAACAGTCTCGTCAGAAGTAGTAAGATAATCAAAAAAGGCAGGAAAATCTGTTCTGTTAGGAGAACGGTAGTAAAAGCACCAGATTATTATATATAGTAGAAGAAAAAGATTTTAAGCCATAGAACATCAAAATTAGGAGATTCGAGATTTTAGAGACGTGTTAAAGGGGCATTAATATTTACATAGGCACATATTCATCCTTCAAACGGAAATTATGAAATATGTTATAGTTAGATATATTAAACGAGTTAGAAGATGAATTCTAAGCTATCTGGATCTCAGACAAGAGCAAAACGGTTGATTAGAGTTAAGAGTGGTATTTCACGGATCAGAGTTTGAGTGTAAGCCATGGATGTGACCTACATAGAAAACCCACGTCTGTCAAATCTGCCATTTCACAAACAAGACGCAAAAAAAAAAAAAAAAAAAAACAAAAAAAAAGGCAGAAAAACAAACAGACAAAAGCAAAAGGTAAAATCTGAAATAATTTTTTTCAATATATAAAAGTTTATTTAACTAAAGCTTAAAAATTATTAAAAAAAATTAATCATATTAGAATTTCAAACAAATAAACGGTAACTGAAACAGACTCACGACTCACACAACCAACCCCACACTAGAAGTTATATTAACTAAATAACTATTCTAAAAAAAACTGAATTAAAAAACACTAAAAAAAAAAAACACAAATTGATCCCAAATTTCATATTAAATTCAGTCAAGTGAAGCATATTGAAAGTATTAAAAAATGTTTGCTCTTCAAAGAGAATAAAAAAAAATATATTTGGCACTTAATTGCCTTGTAAAATCTAAAATAAAATTTAAGTTGAAAAGAAGAATGCTTGTCATTTGGAACACGGTCAACCAGGAGAAGATTCTTTAGCAGTAGAGATTAAAAACAACTATGTTTATATCAATTAATAAAAACACTTATAATTAAAGAAACTGGTAATTAAGTTAAACACACACACATTTTCAAACCCCCAAAACAAAAACACTACACAATAACAATAAAAAAAAATAAATA